>JARHVA010002698.1:1077500-1282500 GCA_037957365.1 Torreya grandis | reverse complement strand
ATGGGTTAGGGAGCTGGTTTGGGAATCAGAGGGATTGTTTGGGGATTTGAGCAAAAATCTAGGCAGAGTTATAAACTAAAAAGGGTGGATAGAGGTGATATGGGAGGAAGTCCAGTCGGGTCTATAATCTAAATCTAAGTCGGGTCTGTAATCTAAATTAAAAACAATAACCAGAGAACAAAATAAAAGCACAGAGGAAACACTTACCTGTTATATGCTAAAGATAGAGTAGGAGACATAATTACTATTGTCCATGTGTTGTAGAAGTTTGATGTAGCAGACCTCCAACGAGATGACTGAAGTAGAACACCTATACCAGAGAGAGAAAATATGAGAGATTTGATTGCAGATTGACGGGATGTGAAAGTTGGCTGATCATTTTCAAGTGTTTGGATCAAAGAAATGTTTTGATGCAGAAGGTCCAATAACCAGTTGCAAAACTGATTGGCAACCGAATAATGAATAATGAATAACAGATAACAGATAATGAATCCTGTGTTCAGGTTGAGAATGCAGTGTTAAGGATAACCGACGCCAGCAGGACTGAAGACATCAGCCGATGGGTGATCGACGTTGGCAATTTTAGCGAAGTAGTGACCGATGTCAGCAGATGCAGAATGGGGATAGAGGCTAATTTTAGCTTTCTACTCATTTTGACATGCTGCCAGGGGCAAGGTTCATGGGAAAATGGTCAACAGGGGTTAAATAGGTGTGGGAGAATAAAATGGGGGTTAAGGGGAGGGCAACAAGGGTTATACATAATTTTGGTGTCTACATTTTCCCCTTTTTGTCTTGTTGGTTGTTCTGGATGAACTGCAAGACAAAAACAGGAGGTGGTTGCCCCAGGTGTGGGATAAGGTCGATTCCATCTTGTTGGTTGTTCGAATGAACTGTAAGACAAAAATAGGAGGTGGATGGCCCAGGTGGGGGATAAGGTTGATTCCGTCTTGTTGGTTGTTTGAATGAACTGCAAGACAAAAATAGGAGGTGGATTGCCCTGATTATGGATGAGGTATTCCCCCTCAAAGCAAGAGTCAAAAGAAGGGAACCAAGAATCAGGTGCTGATTTGACAAAGAGGAGATGAAAAAGGGGTGAGGGTAAACTCTACAAAAGTCGTGATTGCATGCATACCACTTCACGAGATGGTTGAGTCAAATTGTCACAAGTCGAGGGTCAAGGAGTGCCAAAATTGAAATAACTGGGCCCCAGAATTTGGTCGTCTGCTGATTGGGTTATTCAATCGAAGCTGAAGCTCCAATAGGTCATCATGTTCCAGGTATCCTAGGCTCAGGAAGTGCTCCTAAAAACATGAAAAAGTCACAAGTAATGCGGATCAACTGGCTTGCGATCCTATACTTGTGAGGGTCAAAAATATAGTCTGCACACAATTTGGCTAACCAGTCATGAGGTAGCATATAGGCAAAAACAACCAAGGCAACATTGTCTTAGAAGTGGTCGAAGTCAGAGGAGATAGGCATGATCTCCAATGGTCATTGGTCGAGGTGGATGAATGGACAAAAGGATGTAGCTGAGCTAACCTCAGAAGACGTTATGTGATCTGAGTGATGCCTACATAGCCCTTGTGTGAAGGGCCTCAGGCCAATGTAGTTCTCCCTAGAAGGGAGGAAGGGTCAAAGGGATGAAATTGGTCTTGGTCAAGGGCAAGGTCATGGTCAAAAGGAGGAAAGAAGGTTTGTCCATCAGAGAGACGAACAAATGAGGGTGGTCGAGCTAACCCTAGATGATGTCATATCATCTAAGTGCTGCCTACATAGCCCAAGTCATAGGGCCTCAGACCAATGTAGTTCAGACTAATTGAGAAGATTGGTTGATGATTGGTTTTGGTCATGTGTCAAAATGATGTGGAGAAAAAGATGTTACAGCCTTTTCCAAATGGTGTATTCTGCAACATTGGTTGAGGGGTCTTTCATCCCTAGCAATTTTCCATATTCGTGATGGATGTATGCTAAAGATGAATTGAGGTCTATTTATGCATCAACAAGTATTGGTTTATGCTTAACATAAATTGTGTCTGGTCTATAGTTTCCATGTGTATTGGTGTCCATAGAAACTAGTGTGAATAGGCTATGGGAGTGGCTTGAAAAGAGAGTTGAGTTGAGTTGATTAGGTTTGACAAGTGATGAAGTTGAATGTGACCAAAGTGTAGAAGAAGTGAAAAGCATATTGCTCTTTCATTGACAAGGACCAGAATGACAGCATAGATAGGAGTTATTAGAACCAAGAGCCCCATTCATGCATGATGTGATTGACTAGATGTTGTGTTAGAACGGTAATCAAATCACTTTGATATTAAAGTGAGCTCGAAGTCCCTTGAGCAGGTGATAGGAGGAGGAAATAGGGTAACCCATTTTAGAGCAGAGATAACTTTGCCCCTTTTTATGGGAGACCCTGAGACAACTATAAGTCAAGTCCATGACTCTTTTTTTTTTTTGAGGCAGATTGATTAATGCAAGAAGTCTGCATAGAGATGTCGTTGTGCTTGGTGGTCAGTTGTGAAGCTGATCGATGTGGGAAGATTCTAAAAAAGTGTTGTTTATTGCCAAATTAGTCATAGCCATCCTTCGAGGGAGTGGTCTAGAATTTTGCTTAATATAAGGGCTTTTGAATATCTGTCCTTCAAGGGAGCAGTCTATTAGTTACAGCAATGATAATACAACTATCCTTCGAGGGAGCAGTTTGCCTTTTTAAATTTGATATTGATATGGTGACCGTGGATATTTTGACATCTTGATTTTTTTTGACAGAAATGTGAGTCATGGACAAGATTATAGAAGGTCAAGGCCTCCCTTTTATTAGGACAAAGCATCCATACATCATAAAAGGGTTATAGAGGATTTGTTAAGGGGAATAGGGATGAAAGGAATTAGGACTAAGAGGATGGGGATTGCTCAAGGGATGAGCTCAAGTTAAATGTCAAGTGGACAAGTACTCGACTAGCAGTAGAATGGTCGCAGATGCAACACATTAAGAGGCTCAGGTTTTGGTCGTCCATCAAGAGAGGACAGATGATAAGTCCCTAATCCATACTTGTGCATGATAATGTAAGGTCTGAGCCAATTAGGAGCAAACTTGCCTCATTTACTTCACTCCATATTGGTCACGTACTGATTCTCTTTGAGGATGAGGTCTCCGATATTGAAATCTCGTTCTCACAAATTTTTATCATAGGCTCGCTTGATGCGATGTTGATAGACATGGAGATGATTAAGGGTAGCAAGATGGCACTCGTCAAGTAACTCAAGTTGAGCTAAGTGATCTTGACAAAAGTCATCATTGGAAAGGATGTCATGTAGAGAAATACAGAGAGACAGGATCTGTACTTCGAGAGGTAGGATAGCCTATGTTCCGTACATGAGAGAGAAAGGGGTAGCACCCGTAGAGGTTCAGATGCTAGTGTGGTAGGCCCACAAAGCAAAGGGAATGTGAATGTGCCAGTCCCTTCCTATGTCATTGACCACCTTCATGAGAATTTTAGTGAGAATTTTTTTGGAAGCCTCGGCCTACCCATTTGCTTATGGGTAGTAAGGCGAAGAGAAACTGAGCTTGATGCCAAATGAGTCGCATAGCTTTTGGACAGTCTTGTTTTTGAAGGACTTGCCATTATCGGTGATGATCTTATGAGGGACACCAAAATGACAGATGATGTGGGTGCTGATGAAGTCGATGATCTTGTCAGCTTTTGTGGAGATGAGAGGAATGGCTTCCACCCACTTGGTGAAATATTTAGTGGTTGTGATGATGGATTGATGATGAAGAGATGAGTGGGGGTTAATCTCACCGATGAGATCTAAACCCCACTGAGAAAAAGGCCAAAAATCTTGAGTGATTTGTAAGGTGTGGCTAGGGAGATGAAGCAAGTTAGAGTGCTGCTGACACTTGATGCAATGTCGAACACAGTCACTACAGTCTTGATGAAGGGTAGGCCAATAATAGCCCAGACGAAGGATGCGCTTGGCAACCAAATTCCCACTGAAATGTCTACCACAAATCCTATCGTGGACTTGCTTAATGGCTTGAGATACTTTAGTGGAGGTGAGATAGTGAAGAAGGAGGCCATCGAAGCCTCACTTATAGAGAAGACCCCCTAGCATGGTATAGCAAGTGGTACACTTGATAAAAGCTCACCGCGCATTGCTAGAGAGGTTGGGAGGAATGACAGAAAAAGATAAGAAGTCCACAAGTTGCTTATACCAATCATCTCATGGGCTAGGGTCTATAGTGTTGACATGATTAATATGAGGAGAGATATAGGAAGGCAATAGCACACGATGCACCGTGACAAAAAGTCTGGATGCAGATGAGGAAGATGGGATATGTGAAGCGAGAGAAGCCATGGTGTTAGCAAACTTATTCATGGATCAAGGAACAGTCTGTAGGAGGTAATGGTCAAAAGATGCAAGGAGAATGTCAGTATAGTTTTTGTACCTTTGCAAAATTTCATTTTTATAGAGGTATGAACCATTGACCTGATTGACAATGAGCTGCGAGTCACCGAAGATGTTGATGGACTTGATGTTGAGAGAGAGGGCGGTCTGAAGTCCCAAAATTAAGGCCTCGTACTAGGCCATATTATTGGTACAATCAAATTTAAGCTTAAAAGACAAAGGCATGGGCTCCCCTTCGAGTGGGATGAGAATGACCCTGGCACCCCCATCGAGTTGACATTTGGAGCCATCAAAGAACATGGTCATTTGGTAGACAGTGTCATCGATGGAAAGTGTGGCGATAGATTCATCAGGAAACTCACACTATGAAGGTTAATTGTCAGGAAGAGATGGCATCTGCTAGTTGGTCAGCGATGGTTTTCCCCTTGATATATTTCTACTGGATGAATTCGAGGTTGAACTCAGCAAGCAGCATGAGCCACCGAGCCATAAATTGATTCTGATATGGCTTGGAGTGCATATACTTGAGAGGGTCGGTGTGGGTGATGACAAAGGTCTTATGATTAAGAAGATAATGGCGGAGCTTGGTAGCGGCAAAGACTAACGCCAAATAGAGTTTCTTGGTATGGGTGTATCGAGTTTCATAGTCGACCAGTGTTTGGCTGATATAGTAGACCGCTTGCTCACAGTGATGTTCATCTCGGTGCGCGATCATGGCACCTAGCGAATGATTAGTGGCTGAGATATAAAGGTAGAAGGGTTGGTCATCTTTAGGTGGAATGAGGACTGGTGGAGAGACCAAATAGCATTTAAGGGCTTTAAAAGCCTCTTGACAGTCCTTATCCCATTTAAAGGAGACATCCTTCTTAAGGAGATGATGAAAAGGTTGGCAGCAGTCATAAAGCTGTGAGATGAAACGGTGAATGGACTGGAGCTTCCCTTGCAAACTGCAAAGCTGCTTGAGATTGGTCAAGGGTGGCATTTTGAGGATAGCACAAATCTTGGCAGGATCTATCTCGATGCCACAAAAAGAAATGATGAAGCTGAGAAGCTTGCCAGAGAGGTCCCCAAAGACACATTTCTTGGGGTTAAGACGAACATTGTATTGAAGAAGGCGAGAGAAGATGATCTTGAGAATGGTTAGATGGTCACGGCGAAGCTTGGACTTGCCTAATAGGTCATCCACATAGTCCTTCATGATTTTGTGGAGGAGATCATGGAAAATGTAGGTCATGGCACACTGATAAGTGGTGCCTGCATTCTTCAAGCCGAAAGGCATGACTCGATAGCAAAAAGTCCCCCATGGGGTGATGAAAGTGGTCTTGTGCTGATCTTTCGGAGCAATCAAGATTTGATTGTATCCTAAAAACCCATCCATGAGAGATAGAATCTCATGGCCGGCTATAAGATCAACAAGCTAGTTAATGTTGGGAAGAGGAAAGTCATCTTTGGGATAGGCTAAGTTAAGGTCACAATAGTCTGTGCACATCCGGATCCCCCCCAGTCGCTTTGGTGACTGGGACAATGTTAGAGACCCACTACAGATAATTGATGGGCTAGATGAAGGAGACAGAAAGGAGGCGCTGAAGCTCCTCTTTGATAAGGAGGGCAATGTGAGGATGCATCTTTTGAAGCTTTTGCTTGATAGGCTTAGCCTCTGGTTTAGTGACAATGTTATGGGTAGCGATGGTGGGGTCGATGCCAGGCATGTCACTGTAAGTCTAGGCAAAGGCCTTGCTATGGTCAGAGAGGAACTGGATATAGTCAAGCTACTCCTGAGCATCTAAAGATTGGCCAATCTTTAAGACATAAGGAACATCAGAAGAAGGAAGGTTGATGTCAATGGTTGATTCATTTAACATAACTTGGGTCTTAGAAGGGAGGGAGCACTGGAGGAAAGAGTCATCAGTGCCCATGTAAGAAAGAATGGCATCATCGTCAATGCAGTGGATAGTGTGAATGGTCACCAACTCATCTTCTATCATGCTAGGAAAAATGAGAGGGAGAGACTTGGACACCCCGTTTAGCTGATAAGTTAGGGGTTCCAGGCAGATGGTGTTTATGCAAAAAAAACTAGGAGGAATGGAAACCACTGACTCTGTAGGTGAAGGAGGAGGAATGGGTGAGTCTGGAGGAGATTGGTCAATGGTTGGTTCGGGATAAAAGTTTGTAGGGTCTTGAGTGGGGTCATGATATCCCAAGCCATACCATTTCTTGGCATTGTCATTGTTAAGCGGCTCAATAGGCTGATGTGAGCCCTGATCATAGCGTCCAAAACCAAAACCCTTCCATGCACACCTATAAAGGTAAGTGTGTGCAAAGGCAGGGTTGCCAAGAAATGAGAAGTTTGATGTGAAAGGTTGAGGTGAAGAAAGAGAATTACCATCAGTAGGAGCTTGATTGAGCCCCCCATAGACAAGGTTGGTTTGGAGGTGAGGAGGACCATAAGGCATGATCATCCTGATTCGATGGTCATAACTGGGGCTATGATGAAGGCATCCATACTCTTGTGGAGTTTGGAACATGTCTAAGGTTAGCAAGCGATACTCCCCCAATGAAAGTCTTTGGAAGATGTCTTCCATGGGGTCTGTGGTCATTGCTTGAAGGGGAGGTGTGAGGGCAACCGCTTGTTACGAACTGGTCAAAGATTCTATGGATGGAGGCAGTGCTGGGATTGATGGCTTGATAGGAATGAGGATGTCATTTGGATGGTAGGTGGTGTTGTAAATTTTGAAGGGTGAAGGGTCAATGGGAATGGTGTGGACTTGCCCGTTGTGCTCAAATTTCACACAACGGTGCAGGGTGGAGGGGACACAGGCCATGGCACGGATCCAGGGTCAGCCCAGCAACATGTTGTATTAAAACTCTCCTTTGATGATATAGAAGAGCTCTGGGACTATGCATGGACCAATGCGGATATGAAGGACAATTGTGCCAATGGTCATGGCAGTGGTGTCATTAAAGGAGTGCAAGATTGCATCAGTTTTGGAGACGCAATTCTTGGGAAGAGCCAACTGATCAAAGGCATGGGTGGAGATAATGTTAATGTTGGTGCCTCCATTGATCATAACTCATTTAATGTGTATCTGATCAACATAGGTAGTGATGAAGAGGGCGATGTCCTGATCTTCTGTGTTGGATGTGGGAATCTCAGAATCATTGAATGTGATGGAGGCAACAGGGCTAAAGAGTGGACAAGGGAAAAAAGTGGCTGGAGGTCTTTGGGTTGGACCTCCGCTGCCTGCAGGTCTCTGATGAGGGCTTGGTAATGTTGAGGCAAGGTTTGGATGAGGTCATAGAGGGACATCTTCACAGGCGTCTGGTGAAGCTGTTTCAACATGGAGTCGTGGATTGGTCTGAAAGAAGAAGAAGGAGAGGGTTGAGGTGCGCCAAGGATAAAAATCTTAGGCTTGGGTGGTTGAGGTGGATTGACGAAAGGCTAGGTCCAAGGAATGGTGGATTTTTCTTTTGCCTTGTCCTTTTGTGACCTAGTGGTTATGTGAATGGCATTGATTTCAAAGATAGGAGGTGAAGGAGATAAAGGGGTTGTAACCTATTGATGAGATGTTGATGGGTTTGAAGAGGTTGGAGGGTTATGAGAAGGAGTCAGGGGTCAGTCGAGAGTGTCCTCAAAGAGAAGAGTGTCTTTCTCCAGATAGCGGCGAATGACAGCCTTGAGGGCATAGCAAGTCTTGGTATCGTGTCTTGGCATATGATGGTATAAGCAAATCTTCATGTCGTCGAACCAAGAGGGTTTAGACCCGAGGGGTTGGAAAGGCCTGATGGGTGGAAGAGTTATGCTAAAAGTTTTCAAAAGTTGATGCAAGATCAAAGAGTATGAGCCCACTGAAGGGTCTGTGCTCGATGATGTGTGCGATACTGGTGACTTTTGCTTGGGCAGAGTTGGAGGAGGCTTCCATACCACCTTCTAGGTTGATGGTGTGGTGACAGGTGGAGACAGTACATTCTTCATGAGAGGTACCACCCTTTTGGGAGAGGGTAGGCTAGCAGTAGGCAAAGGAAGTAGAGGAGGCAACTGGTTTTGATTAGAGGTATGAGTGGGGAGGACTTTGGTCAAGGTCGAAGGATGAGGGCCCAAAATGGAGGGCAATGGTGATGGGGGAGGAGGAGTTTGCCTCTGTGGTTTGGCAGTCTTCTTTGATTTGGGTTGAAGACTACTATTGGTCGAATTCTAGTCTAAGTCCACCTTCACTTGTGGATGAGTGAGGTTGGAGACAGGGCGAATGCCGAGTGACTTGATTGGTTTAGGCGGGGTAGATGAGGGTTTCGGTCCTGATGTGGTTGGTTGAGGTGTAGACGGTCTAGAAGTGGAAGTCTAGCTTTTGTTGAGAGTCTTGGGAGATTCTGCCATGGGAGGATTAGTAGTATGAGATGAGAGGGCACAAACATGTTGAAGAGCTATGAGATGCTCCCACAATACCTGATGCTCCACTTTCCCTAAAGGGAGAAGTTCA
This sequence comes from Torreya grandis, assembly GCA_037957365.1. Classification (NCBI taxonomy): domain Eukaryota; kingdom Viridiplantae; phylum Streptophyta; class Pinopsida; order Cupressales; family Taxaceae; genus Torreya; species Torreya grandis. Next base: position 1,273,618 of record JARHVA010002698.1, on the reverse strand, counting down.
AGTTTCTCCACTAATCAGGAAAATGGCTGAGAAGATGTTGGATGAGGTTTGGGTTCTTGAGAAGATGTTGACGGTTATGGGACTGAAGGTGTGGTAGTCTCAATTCTGAGGCATGATGAAGTCATGACAGGTTCATCCTTGGTTGGAGATGAAGGAGAGGCAAGTTCGTCCCTAGGTGGAGAAGAAACCAGATAATGAGGCTCCTCAAGAGGGTAAAGGGCAGGGATGATTATGCCCTCCACTTGCGGTCGAGGAGTAGGAAGGGTTGGGTCCTCCATGGGTAGCAAGAAGGAGGATGGTGAAACTGGCAGTGCTGGTAAGGTTGAGGCATCCTCCAAGATGAGAGAGGTTGACGGAGAACTAACCAGAGAAAGAGGTTCGTCCACATGTGATGGACCGATGGATGGACTCACCTCTTGAGGTTGGTCAGAAATGAAGGGCGAGACCGTATTGACTGTTTAAATGTTGTGTTCGTGAGTGTTGTCAATCAAGGTCTGGACATTGTTTTGAGTTGGTGGATGATTGGGGAATGGTTGCTTAAATATGTTGATACCCTGATTAGGTGGTACATTGGGATTGTCTAGGATGAGGTCACCCTTTTCAAGCATGTCTTGGATTATGTTTTTAAGGGTTTTACAGTTGCCCGTGTCATGACCCTTAACATGGTGGTAGTTTCAAAAGTCATTTTACCTATACCACGTAGGGATGGCATGTGAGGGATCAAATTGTGGAGGTGGTCAGATTTGGGGGAGATTGAGGACCCCCTATTTGATGAGTTTTTCCATCACAAATGCGTATGATTCTCTGAGTGGAGTATACTGTCATTGTACGTATCTCTGCTGGAATTGGTGGGTGATGCTTTAGGACGTGGATGGTTTAGGTTGGTTAGTTGAAGGGGAAGAGGAGGAAGATCTAATGACCACAACGTTTGCTGAAGATTTAGATTTAGGATTGGATGAGGAAGGCTTAGAAGAGGGGTCATTGGTCTTGGAGTTAGGATTCTTGCTCCGCAACTTGATATTATTCTCCTCGATGGCACATAACTCAAGTTTGTGGGCCATTGTGAAGGCTTCATCAAAAGTGCAGAGGTCTGAACCCTTAAGGTGGAATAAATATGTTTGGCGCAGGCTTGGGAGAAAAGTTCAATAAGTTCAGGTTGGGGTAAGGAAAAGGAGAGTTGATTGATGAGGCCCCTCCATCGAGCGAAAAAATTAGTAATGGATTCATCCTCAAATTAGTGGATAGAGTAGAGGTCTGTGATTGAAACCTTCTTGGTGATGTTGATGGAGAAATGATCAAGGAAGAGCTGGGCCAGCTGAGTGAACGTGAAGAGGGAATGGCTGGCAAGGGAGCTGTACCAGTCAAGCGTAGCACCTGAGAGAGACATAGGAAACATGCGTAAAAGCAATGCATCATCATGGGCAATAAGGTAATAGGCATGTCTGAATGCCCGTAAGTGTTGTTGTGGGTCTTCCTTGCTTTGAAAATGAGAAAACTTAGGAAGTTCCCACTGGCTGGGATATGGCCTGTTTAGGATAAAAGGATGAATGGGCTCATTGCAAATTTGTTTGTATGAGAGAGTATTACATGAGCCAGAAACGGAGGTCTCTAGGCTAGACATCTTGTCCATCAGCATTTTGATGATATCTACTGACGGATTGGCGGGTGGATCACCCCCTAGATTGTAAGGCACTTGAAAGAGGCTAGAAGAGGCATACGACGTAGTTGGTTGTACCAGTAAGGGCGCAACATAAAGATGACTAGTCGTAGGGATAGAAGAGGAGACTAAGGATGGTTGGGTAAAAGGCATGGCTAGGCTCGATGTTGCCATGGGAGGTTGGTTAGTGGTAACATGGGCCAATGGATAGGTAGCCACCCTAGTGTTGATAGGAGCAAGGGTAGGTGGAATAGAGACAACCAGATTCTGAAAGGGGGTAGAGAGTGGTTGAGTGGGCTGAGGTTGATAGGGGGCTGAAACCTTGATGGAAGTGGGCCCAAAGATGGAGGTAGAGGCCACACTTGGATGGTTGGTCAAAGGCTGGTCATTGGTTGAGGTAATAGCCTAGGTGTCTAAAGGTTGAACTACGGACGTTGTTGATATGGCCCCAGTCTCGAGAAGAGAGGTTGGCATTTGGTGAATTGGATTGCCCAAGGAGTCTCATGTTCGGCTATTCGCGAGATAGTGCTGCAAGGCTTTGATGTTGAGGTCCAAGAATCATGCAAAATCTTGGTCCCCTTCTAGGACAATAGGAGTCTAGGTCGGGGATGGTCTAGTAGGAGTTCTTTCAGTCTCCGAGTGGAACTCCATTATAGGACTGGTTATTAACGGGGTAGATGGAAGCGGGTAATGCCTCACGTGATCGACTAGAGCCTTGGCTTGGCTACGAGTCAGAACCATTCAAGGTAAGAAAGAACATCCTCACAAGCTCAAACAAGTAGATAAGAACAAAAAAGATGAAGAACACAAGCAGATCCTAAAAAAAACCCTAGGAGTAAATTATTAGGATTATAGTGGCTTATGCCTTAGAATATATGTAGAGGAAGATTGGCTTTTGAGTCGAGTCCTAGAAGAAGTAGGCTATGGATGGTTTTGGGCTAGTTATGGTGCTCAAAAGTCTGTGTTAGGTTCTGTACTTGGCCTGGTGCTAAGGAGCAAGCTCTGCTCACTTCACGAGTCCAGTGATAAGCTGGTCTCACTTAGCCAAAATATACTTCCCCTAGAGATTATCCTCTGCCAGAGAATGGAGTGGGCTTTCCCCTTGGTGATGAAATCCAAGTAAAATCATCAGGACGGGTAAGGTATCTGTTGGGCGATGAAATCCCAGTCGGGCCTTGTCTCAGGTAAGTTAAGATGTTTGTTTTGTGTAAGTGGTTTGGTCATGTAACATAAAGTGGACTACGATTAATTCAATATGCGGTTATTAATTACTAGGTGTGGACTAAGAAATGCAAGCAATTAGAAATGCAATGCAACGTGTTTTAAGCCCCAAGTCAAAATGTGAAGTTTGGATGAAAAACAATATTGAGAAAGGGTTGAAGAATATGATTTTTGACTAGTCTAGAAGTGCAAGAAAAGAAAGAAAAGTTCTTTTTAGTCCTGTTGATGGTGTCATTTAGAAGAGATGAAAGAGGTGAAAAGGGAGAAACCTAATGCACTTATATGAAAAGAAAGAAAGAAAGAACCCAAGGAAGGCCCTAGGGTCCCACCGGGCGTGCCAGAATGTTTCTACGCTATTTCGCTTTCTACATTCAAAGAAGGAATTAAGAAACTAAGAAGAATGGTCAAGGTTAGATGTTACCTGGATATAGTCGTGTGCACCAAAATCAGACGTTGGAAGGTACTCCTCTTTGGCTGTGGAGGAATGACACCTGCAAATAAAAAGAGATTGAAACATGAAAAAGTTAGACGAGGAGATGGTGGGCTGTCAAGCAAAAGCTTGATCCCTGAAGTATGAAGACTTCCTTAAGGGATATCAACCCACTGATTAAAAATAGAATATTAGACAGAAATAGAAATAGTGAAAGATAGAATGAAAGAAATAAAAGACAAAAAGCAAAATGTGTACCTGATATGTAGCAAAATGCTCTACACAATCACCGGTGTCGGTCTCTATGTTGGCATCAGTCAAGGAGGGGTGCTGACATCAGTTAAAGTGCCAGTGTCGATAGAGGAAATGACCGGTGTCGGTCAGGGCAGTAGTTTTTGGACAGGGTCTATTCGGGTTTAGATAGGGTTTTAGGATTGTAGAATGGTTTGAAGTCTTTGTCTGTGGGTTAGGGAGCCAGTTTGGGAATCAGAGGGATTGTTTGGGGGTTTGAGCAAAAATCTAGGCAGAGTTATAGACTGAAAAGGGTGGATAGAGGTGATACAGGAGGAAGTCCAGTCGGGTCTATAATCTGAATCTAAGTTAGGTCTATAATCTGAATTAAAAACAATAACTAGAGAACAAAATAAAAGCATAAAGGAAACACTTACTTGTTATACGCTGAAGACAGAGTAGGAGACATAATTGTTGTTGTTCGTGTGTTGTAGAAGTTTGATGTAGTAGACCTCCAGCGAGATGACTGAAGCAGAACACCTATACTAGAGAGAGAAAATATGAGAGATTTGATTGTAGATTGACTGGATGTGAAAGTTGGCTGATCATTTTCAAGTGTTTGGATCAAAGAAATGTTTTGATGTAGAAGGTCCGATAAGCGGTTGCAAAACTGATTGGCAACCGAATAACGAATAACAAATAATAGATAACGGATAATAGATCCTGCGTTTGGGTCGAGAATGTAGTGTTAAGGATAACCGAGGCCAGTAGGACTGCCAATATCGGCCGATGGGTGACCGACATCGGTGACGTCGGCTGAGTAGTGACCGACATTGGCAGATGCAGAATGGGGACAAAGGCTAATTTTAGCTTTTTGCTCATTTTGACATGCTGCCAGGGGCAAGGTTCATGGGAAAATGGTTGACAGGGGTTAAATAGACGTGGGAGAATAAAATGGGGGTTAAGGGGAGGATGAAAAGGGTTAGACACAATTTTGGTGTCTACACATAGTCCAATAAAAGTACCCAAGTTTTACAAGGACCTGAAACCACAAACATAGTCCAATAAAAGTACCCAAGTTTTACAAGGACCTAGAACCTCAAATAAAGTTTTAGACCAAGAACCAAGAAACAAGACCAAAAACAAGAACCAGATACAACAACCAGTAATAAGGCCCTGAATAGGAACAAAACCAACAAAGAAGACCCTAGGCTTCTATTGCAATTCCATGATCATCTTAACAGCCTCCTTCCCAATCATAGCAGTATCTTGGATGGAGTTAGCAACCAAGTAGCAGTAGCTTGCAAGGATTTCTTCCTCAAACTCTGCCTTGTCCTCTTACTTAGACCCTCTAAGGATATTGTTTCTTCATTTGCTCTTTTACCAAGGCTAGCTGTAGCAGCACAGATGCTTGATGTTACCTGCTCCATCTTTATTCTACTTTCCTTGATGAGCATTCTAAGATTATGCTCATAATATTTAAGTTTTTTTGGGATATCTCTCATTTTCACCTCTAAGCAGTTGATTATGGTCCAATCAACATCCTGATTGTGTTGCATTATTTCCACTTTCTTCTTCAGCCCCATTATTTCATTATAGATCCAAGAATCAACTTGGAGAATAGAGTCGGCCTTGAACTTGGTAGAATGCAGGAAGGAAAGCTTGGTTTCCCTCTGTGGAGAGTCACAAATGTCTTCTAAAATCTCATGTGGAGGGGAATCAACCTTTTCAATTTGTTCCTCCCTATCCATCAGTTCCTCCTCTCTAATCTCAACAGGGTCTTCATGCTTAACAGGGTCCTCCTTTTCTTGTCCCCCAGTCTCCCTAGCAGGAGTAGAAGCCAAAACTATGTGATCTTCCTCTCTCATAGAAACTGGATCATCAATTAAGATATATTTATCTTTAACACCTTCCCTGGACACAGTCTGATTACCCTCATTGTCAGAATTGCTTTGTTATGAGTTTCCCTCAGTTGTATCCTCTTCATTCCCTTTCTCAATTTTTCCTTTAGTTTTTGGATATCCATCCAAATTGGAGCTGAACTCCCCAACATCCATCCCTTCCTCTTCCTTCGGGACATCCTTCTCAGAGCTTTCACGACTCACTTTCATATGTTATTATGTGGTACATGATATTTATATACTCTACCACCCAATGGGTAAAGCTTAGTGGGCCTGCATAGTGCTTTATTTAAGTCAATATTTTTTTTTGTAATATTTATGTCACTTTAATAAAAAGTGAAAGGTGAATGTAAAAATAGAATAAGAATATTGGAAAGAGTGGTTATGATCATAAGAAAGGTAATTTCCATCCTTATGTATGTCACAAATAGGATATATTGCCATTTTAAAGAGGTTATTCTTTTCTTTCAGTTCTTAGGGAAGGTCTAGCTACAAGTTTATGTGATGCATTTACTTTTCCAGATGTTTTAGTGGAGTAAAAGCAAATTGATTAAATCATTCTTTGGATTTTTACATTTTTATACTCTTTATTTTTTAAATTTGATTTTTTTTGTAGATATATAAATATATTAAAAAATTTCACTCTTATTCATTGTGTGTGTAATGGATAGGGTTTCTATACTTTATATTGAAAACCTCATAAATGGGACTTTTACCTAGTGTACACAATCCATTTTTTGAGGAGACCTTATGCTTATAGGATACCTTTTTCCCCCATATTACTCCTAACTCCATTTTCATGTGAGAGTAATGAAGTACATCCACTTCATTTTAATTTTAGTTATTCCAGTAGTTCTCAAATTTATTCTGCTATGAATTTCTCACCTTCACCTCCATCATCCTCAAATTTATCCCATTTTTAGCTTCCACGATTTCTCAAATTTTTTTTTTTTTTTTAAATTTCTAGTTAAAAGTACATAAAAACACCAAAAACCCTATAATCATATTATTTAACTACCCCTCTCAAACTTAGATAAAAATAAACATCTCAATGGTGATTTATTAGTTTGTTGTCAAATTTGTGTCACTTCCTATTGGGTGATTCATAAAACTAAACAAAAAACACATTACATAACTTTTTTACCAATGTTATTTTACTATATTAGGGATTGTAAAGTGTATTTTATTTCAAAAAATTTAAGTGAATCTTCCCATTTCAGTGAATCTTCCCATTTCAAAATAATTTTGGTGACTCTTGAATTTAAACCCAAAATTAATGGAATGTAACCCATGATTTTCATATTTTAAGATTTGATATCGCTACCCAATGTCTAATTTTTTACTTTATAAAATTGGTAGCATAGATACTCGGTGGTAAAGAAAATTAAAAAATAAGAAAAATCATTGAGTAGCTAAAACTAAAGGTTGATTATGTTATTTTGAATGATAATATGGTAATAAATGTTTTCCTTTTTATCTTTATTTTAAAATAAAATCCAATTCATGTTATTTTTATAATCTAAAGCAAGTAAATTTTTTGAAATCTTAATATGGAGTTGTAAAAATCAAAAGAATATAAATTTTTTCAATACGAAACTTGCACAAGGTGGAATAAATATAAAAATAGCAAGTCATTGGTGTTGGGAATGAAAGTGATGGTTCAAATTCCACCATGGTGAACACTCCCATTGAGGAATCAACTTATTTCATTTGGTGATTTCAAGAATATTTTGACATTTTATTACAATAAATAAAAGTAATGGACTAATGATTTGAAAATCCATTTTCAAATTCCTTCAAATAATAAAATACAAATATAAATTAGAAAGAATAAATTAATTGTCTTGAGAATCATTATGTTTAGATTCTAGGAAAATATTTTAAAACATTTGATGATTTTTTTATGTGTGAAAATATAAATAATATTTTTTATTCACCCACTTTTGATAAATACCCTAATGTAGATGAAGTTAGTAATGAAAATGTGATATCTTCCCCATTTACTTCATTTGGGATGAGCTCTCTGGAGTAATTACAATTAAAATGGATGAAGTTATATACCAACATAAACATGATCCCATAGCCATAGAACCTTTTGATTGTGAATCCAATATGAAAAAAAATCAAATGAAGACTTTTGAAATTCAAGACATAGTTGATCACGATCAATAAGAATAAGTCCCTTTTGGTATGCATGAGAAAAATGGCATTAGTGCCAATATGATTCCCATTTTTTGTTTTAGAGGAAAACACTCCATAAATTTCAACATACCTGTCACTCATTGCTTCAAAGAAGGTTTGGAAAACCTAGTCAAAAAGGATAAAATATTTTAGGAACTTATTTCTTCCAAGGAACATGAAATGAATAACACCTAGAATACTCATTGAAGAGTTGGTGGTTTATAATAAGGTGGATATAAAATGTTTTGAATTTATTGGAGAATCATTTTTAATAGAAGTTTTGTAAGAAAATTAGCCAACTTAAGAGAAAAAGGAATATATTTGTATTCATGAAAGTCATGATATGGTTTATATCAAAGAGGAGGATAGTAAAGTCATAAATAAATCATATGCATTCTCCTGGTATTTGAAATAAGGTTTATAAAACTCAAATAAATAATTAGAAATAATCAAAAGAAGTAATGAGAATTCACTTTTAGTAATTCTATAAGATTATGAGTTGAATCATAAGTTCCACAACACACATATGGGTGAACACAAGATACTAATTAATATTGAGCATAAACAAATCCAAAATATCTTTCCAAAGGCTCTTGTGTTTCCATTCAAGTTAGGCCTCATTTTTCACATGTTTATTTAGGCCTTGGTCTCCTTTACCTCACCATTTTCTCCCAATATATTAATAAACATCTCATATTTTTATAAACTTGGTAATGGGTTTCTAAACCCATTTTAAGTATGTGTTTTTTTATTGTGCATAACCATTTTTTATTTCTCTCTCCCCAATTTTTTTTATTATTTATTGTGTGCATATGTTTTTTCAATAAATGTAACTATATTATGGTGTTTACTCCTTACTCATGTTGTATTTAATTACAAGACATAAAAATCTTGATAGGACACTTCCTAGTTAGATCCTTCTAGCATGAGCACACCCTTTATTGGATGATTAGATATATTATGAGCTCTACCAAGATCCATTATAGGTAACATTATCTCCAAAATTATTCAAAAAACAACTTTTGTTTATAAACACAAATTAAATTTGTCATTATATACCCTTCTAAGCATCTAAAATGCCTATAATTTTAACTTAGACAAATATGTGGAGTTTGCAAGGAAATTATCTATCCTAGTAGCATGTGTTCATTTATAATAAAATTATGATAGGTGAAGTGGATATTAGGTGGCCATATTGGTATATGAGTGTACACTACACATCATATACTAAGATTTCTATCAGGAACATATGTAGATTTTACAAGGAAATGATCTAAACTGACAATACATGTTCCTTCCCAAATGAAATAGATAGACAAACTAGATAATAGCTATTTGTATTAGGATATGCATGTACATTACATGCTATAGACAATTTAGATAAGCCACTAGTCTAAATAATCTAAATTACTCAATAATTCTTCTAATGAATTAGGTTGCATAATCAGATCTAGGTGTTGTACCCAAAATTTAAAATCATAAAAAAAAATCATTCCAACACAGAATGACCAAAAGCTTGGCACTCATTCAGCTGGGCCTCATGGGTGCACTAATTATTCTACATTTTTACTTGATAAACTTTCATTTTGGATAAACTAGAAATTTCACATGGTACCAACACTGATTAAATTATGCAATAGGCAAGATTCTTTCATTTTATCAAATCTTTCACATACAAAGTCCATTTTGATTATTGTTTAATGCATTGGAAATATATTTTCCAAATAATCATATTTATTAAAGTATCATATGCTTAAATTTCATGTATCTTATGTAAAATTCATATGTATAAATTAGGTACCATTCACACCTCAAGTGTGTGGTTTTGAGAGCAACATACCCCCATTTCTAAAAAATTGGGAAACTTGTGTAAAAATTATGCAAAATTTGTTTTGAAGTTGAAATTGACTTACCCAAAGCATCATTAACATTTTTTGTCCATTATTTTCATTTGAATATCATCCACCCCTTGGTCTAGTTGGTCTTCTTTATTCATGGTTCTACTTTAGCTTTACTTAATGTTTCTAATAGTGGATATCCATGTTTTAGATCATAGGTTTAATGGAGCTCTCCTTGATGGTATCAGACCTGGGTTTCATAATTTTAATGATTTTATCTTAATTTCACATTTTACTATCCTTTGGTCTATTAAAATTCAAGTTTAATCCATGTTTAAGCTTCTTAAAACCCTTGTTTATAAACCCTAGTACAAGATTATTTTAGACCAAATTCAAAAACTAATGAGAATAATTTACATGGGAACATTTTAAATATGCTATAAACTTAAGCCTAATTTGTATACTAAGTCTTGGTTATGTTTTTCAAAATGACCAAACCTTAGCCTAAAAATTATAATATTGGTCCCCTTTATATCCTGAGCTCTTTTTCCCCTTTTATTTTAACATGGTCTAAAATTAATGCTTGTAGGATTGTTTTAAATTCTTAACATGGTCTAAATTTAATTTTCATGGTCCCCCTTATTGTAAGCTTAGACTAATGTCTTAATATAAAGGCCCCTTTTGTGTTTATTAACATAAATAAGACCTTGGTCTAAAATATTTAACATAATTCCCTTCATGTCTACAAGCCTTAACTTAAATATCATGATTCTTTGTAGTATCAATAGTCCAGACTTAAGCGGAGGTTGAAGATCAGATGGAGTGAGATAAGCCTAATAGATCCAAGAAATTTCCCCATAAACCAATAGTAATCAATCACTTAAATCATGATCAATGACCTGCATTTGAGTGGAGGTCAAATATTAGATAGTGTGAGACAAGGATAAAAGACTAAAGGGGGTTCCTTGTTATTTTTAATGATATCTTAGCCTAAGTTTTACCTTAAGGTTTTAATTGTATTTATTAATACAATGAAGCCTTAGGATAAAACCTATGTTAAGACTATAATTAATCATAGGGTCATTTTATCATATTCTAAGACTTAAGACTTATGATATGCTAGTTGACTTAATCCATTTGTAATTATAGGAACCAATCACATTCATGTACCTAGATCATAATCAATGATTTACATCCCATCAAATGGGTTAATTAAATGATACATATCAACTTAAAACTTTCATGAGACCTAATATGTTTAGATATTAAATTTGACATTCTCACACCCATCATTCAACATCTACAATGTTGTCATTGACATCTGTGTGTCTATCAAATTTGAACCTTAGTGATATATTGCTAGAGCTTAATTTTGACATTCTTGCGAACATAATTGACATATATGAGGCCATTATTGATATCTACAAGACCATCAAAATTCAAGATCATGAAACAATCCCACTTAGATAAATGAACATGGTATTTACATTTGTAAGATTAATAGTGTCTCAATTGGAAAATAATCATGCACTTCAATGTTATAATCAATCTTTCACCTTAAATTGATTAAATGCCATACTTTGACTTAAGGACCTTTCTAACTAGGTTTAGATTTGCATAAGATCAATAATGAATCCTAAGGACTTATCCTAAATTATTATCCTAAGGTTAAGTCATATTTTTCAACACAACCAAACCTTAGCATAATAACCCTAGGATTGGTCTCTTTATGTTTTAAGACCCCTTCCATTTTTGGACTCATTTCATTTATCATGGTATAAATGTTTGTAGATATAGACTCAGCCTAAGTCTCTATCTTAATGTTTTGATTATATTCATTAATATAATATAACCTTAGGCTAAATACTTATGGTTATATCTTCTATCATTCTATGGGGTCCCTTTTATTTTGGTCTAAACATAGCCTAAATACTTTTGCCTCAAGATTATTTCATGTTTATTAACATGAAATAAAACCATAAACAAAGTATTTAACCTAAGTTATTTACATGGTCCCATGCTAACTTAAATTACATGCACCTTTATAAGATTGATGGATCACATCCAACTAGGGCAACATGATCGAATAGAGTGAGATCACTATGGACTATTCAATGAAACTGACAAGAAAGTATGGAGCCACCATGTGGCATAAATGCATTCATTATGAGATTGGTAGAGACACAAAACTTAGAAGGCCCATAGGATTTCTAAGTGGAGTAACCATGGGGCCTGATACAAAGGATAGCCAATGGCGTGCAACTCAAAAGATTGAGATCAATGATTTACATTAATTCATACAAGACGATCTGATGGAGTGAGCTCAAAGATAAATTTTTAAAGGCAATGGTTAATTTTTAAATAATTTATGAACAAAATGCCATGAAAAATCCAATTTGATGCCACATAAACACCAACTAAGCAAAAAAAGATAAAACCAAAGATTTTGTGGGTTCAAAAAAAGTAAAGTTATAAAGGCAAAAGTCTAAATCAAATATAAGGCACAAAATTAACGTAAGTGTTAATAAATTCTACCATTAAATCTCAAAAAAACTTGCAAAAATCCCTAACATTTATAGAAGCCCTAATTTACTCCTAATTTGACCATAATCAAGCCAGAACGAGTCTAATTACCATATGAACAAGTGAAAATTAGTCCAAAGGTTGATTAAAAACCACTATTAATTTATTTTTTGACTCACATCCATGGCATCTATAAAGCAAAATAGGGAATACATATAACTATACTTGACTTTAGATGTTGAAGGAAGAGTCTTCAAAGACATTGAATTTGATGTGGTAACATTGAACATTGGGGATAATAATTGGTCTAAGATTTTTTGGGCTATTGAAGAGTTCAAAGAAATCACAAAAGAAGATGAGGGGAATTCCATGGTCCACTAGAGATACAATGACACAGTCTCCATTCAAATGACTTGTCTCTACCATGCAACAAAAAAATTGGAGGTATTACAATACATTGATGTTATTACCCCTATATTTAAAGATTGCAAAATTGATTTGGATATGATAGTCCATGAATGTAGTTTTATGATTTTTTCTTATATATCCACCATTTCCTTCTAAAGTTACTAAAAGCTACCCACGCTTCATGTATATTTTCCCACAATTAGGGAATGGTCCATAAAAATTGACCTAAAAATTTTATTTGCCCCATGGTTGTATTCAGGAATGCATGTGATCTAGGACCCCACTAGAAAGATCCCAATCACCTAATTTAGGGTAGGAATTATAATTCTTATGAATTTTATAAATATATTGTTTAGGTCCCCTTACACCACCTATGTCAACAAAGTCTGGGTCTCTTATATATTTCATGGTTAAAAATGGACTTACTCATCCTATAAGACAAATGTTTAATTTTTGCCTAAAGTAAAATTTCTCTATCATAAATAAGAAGACTAAAAATCACTTCTTTTATGATGTCTTATATTTTAGATTCCTTATTGGCCACTTCCAAAATCCCTAACATCAAAAATTAGTCACCTAATGGAAGGTAAACAATTTCCCATTACTATTCCAAAAATGTATATATTCAATTATAGGGACCACATACAATTCATTTGTGACTATGTATACCCATCCCTAGTGGAAGCCATTATAGGTACACCTATTATGAGGGTAAGTCCCTTAATCAAGAAATATGTAGAACATATTGGGGACCTTTGGTTATATCGTAACTTTACTATAATCAAGATAGAAGGAACCTTATGTCAACCACTTAAACTACTAGTCTATGTACCCACCAAGCTAGCTGAATAAGAGATAACATACCAATTTTTCCATGGTATTGATAGTTTATATAAAGGTAAAAGGAAGGGGATACTCCATCCTTTCCCTTTGACTATTAGTAGAATTGTGTTGAAGAATTAGGATAATGTAGACATTAATTTCAAGTATAGAGACTGATTTAATTTATAGATTGATGAATTGAGACATTGGGACCCTAGGATAATGTTATGAAACATTTGAAATCCAAATAGATTAACATGACATATAAACATCAAATTAGTGTCCATGATTCAATGTACATCTACACATATTCATTTTCATAAATATTGGCTAGATTAAAGAAGCACAACATAAAACTTAAAGCTATATTGATGAGAGATGAGAAGACAGTTAGTGAATAATGGTAGATGGGGACTCTATAGTACCATTTACTAACAGTACCATCTTATAATCCTCTTTCATAATATCCAAAGGTAGAGGATACACAAGGGTCAACAAAAGAGAGACTTGAAGAAAGACCTAGTGAAGGGGCATCATCTTCTACCTAACTTGATAAGCCAAAGTCACCTATTGAGTTCATTTACATGATTGGATTCGATCTTGGGGAAACATTAGAAGATGCCTTGGTGTCACTAGCTAGTGATTACATATCAAGTGAGGATGAGGTGAAGTAAGAGGAGCCTTAAACTTAAGATGAATAAATAGAAAAGGAAAAATAGAAAGGGATAACTTTAGACTTAGTCCCCAATAGTTCCCACACAAAAGAGAAATTTTGATCTAGCCTTAGTTCCTATAAGAACTAAGAGGCCCAAATTAACCCTCACTCACTCTTTTAGTGAGGTTAATTTGTTCATTAATGAGAACCTTATTCATGGATGAACCATTCCAGAGTGGTTTATATATGGAAAGCTGAAAAAGATCCCAATTCTACAAAAAAATGGGTGATTAAAAAGTATGTTAACATCCACGTTCATGGGGAGCTCAAACCATGGATTATAGAGATGCATAAGGAAGAGAAGGAGAGACAAGTTGCTGCTCTTAGATATTTAAGTGGCTCACAAATTGAGAACCCAGAGCCTCCAAAGATTACACACTCTTGAGATGGTGTCAAAGTTGACCCAAAACCATAGCTATCTTGTAGAGAGTTTCTAAAAAAAAGCCATGATTATAGGGGATGAGTTCACTTTTCAAAAGGTAGAACCCTTCATTGGAATGACTCAAGTGGAGGGTCAAAAATTAGTTGAGCACCCTATTTTTGAAGAGGATATACTTGAGTTTACCTAGCTCAAAGTACCCAACTACAAACTAGAATTAAGGGCATGTAATTAACAAATTGAGAACTTGAATAAGCAAAAGGAAAATATGGAGAGGCAAAGTGTTCTATCTATCCTAGATCCTATGATTGACATGTTTGAGGCTTCCTTTTATGACATGTGTAATTCTCTAATGATAAAAAAGGTAATATAGGGTGCATTAGGTTAGCAAGATGTAGTATCCAAAGGTTTGATTAATTAATGGTAGAGTTTAAAAGATAAGATGAAATATCTAATTATCATCTTGACAAGGGATAAAATCCCTAGTTTTAAAAACATCAGCCTAGCCTATGTTAACATAGTTATTGGATTGATTATTGATAAAATCTAGGGATTAAGCATGTGGTCCAAGAGCTTGGAAAGACTCCTTAGGGGTGATAAGGATCTACTAAATAGTATAAAATAGTTCCTTAAGACAATGATTTCTAAACCTAAAAATATTAGCTCTTTGGGCATCATTTTAGTTGATAAATTTAAGCATAGGACCACTTTGGTCATATAGGAGGTAAAGAGAAAGAGCCAAGGTAGGTCTAAGAATGACAACATGATTATGGAAATGATCATAATTGTTAAAGAGAAGATATCTAAGACAAGGAACATTAAATAAGCTTTGGAGAGAAATAATAGTGACCTTGAGGATTTAGTCGAGCAAGAGGATGAACTCTTCCTTGAACCTGTAGTTGATTTGAAACTTATTGATGAGTAGCATCAAAAGTTAGTAAAGTTATTATAGTAGAACTAAGGGACTTCATCAATATAGGATCCACTAGTTAGTTAGGAATATTCTCTTTTATTGGATAATTATAAATTTTGAGAATGGAATATTATTTTGCAAAGGCATGCATATTTTAATAGCACACTTGCATAGAGGTTGATATATTTTATAAATCATAGTGCATTATAGAAAATTTATAGAAATTAAAACTATCCTTTATATTTTTACACTTGTAAGTTAATGAAACTGACTGATATACTTCTTTGTTT
This sequence comes from Torreya grandis, assembly GCA_037957365.1. Lineage (NCBI taxonomy): Eukaryota > Viridiplantae > Streptophyta > Pinopsida > Cupressales > Taxaceae > Torreya > Torreya grandis. Next base: position 1,258,109 of record JARHVA010002698.1, on the reverse strand, counting down.
CTATAAAAGGAGTATTGTCCACTATAAAGAGGAGGGATTTTTTGAGCCAAAAGTTGTATACTTTTGAGCTATTAATTCAAAGCAAAGAATTCTAAAAAGATTGTCCAAATTTGTTTGCATCATTTTTGATATGGTTTCTCTCTCAATTTTTTATTTTGAATCTTAGATTTGAATAGTTATTTTGAATTCTTGGCACGTATCTTTTGAATCCAAAATTGTTAACTTGTGAATATGTTAGGTTAATTAAAGTTTCCTTAGTTTTATTCATTTAATTTGCTATATATTTGTATATGTGCATCAACTACTACTTAAAGGAGTGAAACTTAAAGTCAATAGGTTCTTATTTGCATTGTATCTTATCTCCCTTAGAATTTTACCTAATATATATTGTGATCTAAGCTTAACTTCAAATGTTGGTTTTAATTTCATGCCTAGGAAACACATGAACTATGTCATGATGTTTGAGATAACGATCAACAACACTTTTCTGCTCTGCCTTACCCTACCTTTTTACTTCATTTTTAACCAAGCTACTTTAGGTTAAATTCCATTGTAAAATATTCACATAGATTAGTATTAGCTTAAATTTAATCATAATTCACACTAATTATCATAGATAATCTAATTATTTACAAAAATATAGGCCAAGGTGGCTCCCAACCACTAACTAATATAAATATTATAGAATATTTTTCTTATTCTACTATTATTTCATCACAAGTAACTATATTACCACAACTTAAAACTCATGCTCTAAATTATTCAAATTCTAAAATGAGAAATTCTCTTTAAACACTAAGAGCACCCTATGGTAAATATTTAGGCATCAACAGGTATATGCTCTACTAGTGCTAGAAAGAGGGCCTCAACAAATCCATGTGACTTTATAGAATATTTCCTAGTTTTGTTGTATTTTCATCAAAGATCATTATACTCTTTTTATAATTATACTTATTTTAGAATAATTGTGTAAATTTTGGTGATCTTCATGGTTTCAAACCCATCTTTATACTTCATTTAGATAAATATTAAAGTTCTTTGAAAGTATACACTTGATTATGATAAAGACGACTTTAACTTTGTCAATTTAATAGGTTTGAGGTTAGTAATAGCTATTTTGGTTAAATATTCATAGATAATTTACAAATTTAAGATTATTTAATCTTAGAGTTATAGATATCATTCACATTTATTTATTTGGACATATCTTTGAGCTCGTTTAGTTGAATATCTTAGTCCTTTGTTGTTCTTTACATGAATCTTTCAAAATTCAATTAATGTGCAAGTTTAATATATATATTTTTTTGTAAATTTTTATTCTAAATGTCATATTTCAAATTTTTCAAGCTGGAATTGCCTAGAATTAGAATAAGGTCACATTTAGAAACAAGGAAACCTCTGCTTGAACTAGAAATTCATAGGTGAGCTAGTTGGGATAAAGGTAGGTCTAGATGTTCAAAGTATTTTAAAACTTAACCACTATAAGGTAATCCTAAATTAAACCTTTATAAAGTTATGGCATAGCTAGGGGATTCCTCCATCAACATACTAGGTGTAGTACATGATCTCCCCCATAATCTTGAGACATGTTTGCCAATGTTTAGTCCAAATGGTGTTGTAATTATAGAGGAACATATTAAATCATTCAAATTTGATTTAAGATTTTTAAATTTCACCCATGGAGATGTATCATGTAGGTTTTTTTAATTTTACATTGAGGGATGCCACATATGAATGGTTTCTTAATTTGCCTAAAAATTACATTACCATTTGGGATCATTTTAACAACATTTTCATTGACCAATTTGGAAAGATCATTAGTTATTGTGTCTTGTACCAATAATTTAACACCATTAGAAGATATTATAATGATTCCACAAGAGCATTTAATGATAGGTTTAAAAACATGCATAGCTGAACCATAGATCCCTACAAACCTAATGATATTTTGGCTTTAGAAATCTATATTGATGCAGTAAATCCTATGACTTCTATTTTCTTAAAGAGATATCTTCCAGTCATAACCACCTTATTCTAAATGATAAATGGCTTAATCTATCCCAAATTTCAATCCACATATGCTTACCTTGAATATATTTCTTAACAATAATCAAAATGTACCAGCTTTAAATCAGCTCCCAACTTTGAACTAGTTACCCTTGAGCCTTACTGCTCCTAACTAGAATTTAGGATTCTTGAACCATCTTACAACTGGATTTCATTAACATTATCAAAAGTATTTGGTACCAACCAATGGTACTAATAGTAATTAGGTTCATAATTTAAAAACTTCCAAGAGTGAGAATGACTCTATTTTAAAGATGGTCCAAAAGCTTAGCACTGATTTCCTTTAGTTACAAAATTAAGTTAGCCATACATGAGAAAGCTCAGGTAGGAACTTATTATTTCAAAGATTCAATGGACCCAATAATTTGATTCTAGAATGATAGTTTCCAAAATAATAATAACACTCAATCATCTACTTATAAGAAGACCACATAAACTAATCTTATTGATGTTGCATTAACTGATTACTATAGAGTTCATTGTACTACTAAGTATGGTGAAATGGATTGCATTGAATTTTTTAAATCCTTTGAGGCATTTTAGGAAGAATTGGACACCTTTTAAGTGGTTCCTAACAAATATAATGGTGTAGGTACATCAGGATCTAAATTTGTTGATCAAGCCTTCATGGTGGAGATGGTTGACTTCCCTTTCCAAGAAGACAATGAACTTTATGATATTCCTAAGAAAGTTCATGATTTTCAATAGTTCCTAAAGAAGACCTACCCTCTAAGGAATAGACTTAGCCCCTGACTACTTCAACACCTCTAAACAACTTTGGAACTCCTCTAGATACTACCTCAAATAATAACCCAAAGCCTTCAAAGGCAAGTAATTCTAAACAAAGTACTGATGCATTTATTTCTTCAAATAAAATTAGTTATAATTTTTTTGAGGACATGAAGAAAATAAAGGCTAATATTAAATTACATGAATTGACATAGATCACTAAGCAAAGAGACCTATTTCTCAAGTCCTTGTCTAAGAAACCTAGCAAGAAATCGAAGATTGACAATACCAATGTTGCTATGTATAAATCTAAAATAGAGTCCTCTCCTTTTTTGCTTACTGTTATAATGTTTGGTAAGAATCTACATAACTGCTTATTGGATTCTAGTGCATCCAAAAAAATAATGCTAGTAGGTATTTGTAAAAAAACTGGTTTGAATCATATTAAATCTAATAGGATTATTAATTATTTATACAATTTTAGAGTTAAAGTAGTTGGGGAATTATTAAATGTTCATATGTAACTAGCCTCTAAGCATAGAGTCTAGTAATTTATTGACATCTAGGTCATGGACATTCCTGAAGCTTATGGATTACTATTGAGGAGAAAATGGAAAAAGGCCCTAAATGGATACATGTCCACTAATTTCTCACATTTTTGGCTACCATGGAAATGGGTACCAAATCAAATTAGAGTGGAAAGATAATCAAGGATGAAACATATGATCATAGAATACAATGTTGTAAATGAAAAGGTGAACATAGTTAAATCTAATTTAGGAGTGTATAATCTTAAAAATTTTAAGGTATGTAGCCCTAAGACTTCTCATTCTTTTCCTATAATTTGGAAGTTACATTTTGATGATGCTAGGTGTAAGTCTAGGTTTGAAGTAGGAATTGTTCTTACCAATAATGTTGGGAAGGAACTAAAATTTGATTATAGACTTTAGTTTCCTTATACCAATAATCTTGTAGATTATGAAACCTTGATTATTGGACTACAATTTTCCATTAAACATAAGTTTAAGGAGCTCTTGGTTTATGGTGATGCAGGACTTGTAGTTAATCAAGTAAGGAACAAATATTAGTGTAAATTGTCATATCTCAAAAGATATAAGTTTAGAGTTTGGGATTTTCTAGAAAATTTGGATGCCTTCAACATTATTTCCATCCCTAAGGAAAAAAAGGTTGTTGATGATCTTTCCTTAGCTACAACTAATCTTGTGCCAAACCCTGACTCTTATAACTTTAGCCTTGAGTTGATTTCATGTCCTTCTATCCTAGATAACATAAACCATATATAGGTTTTTAGTGATGACCAACAAATCTTAGATTTTATGACCAACTCAGGGGTATTTGAGGCCCATGTCATAGATGAGGCTAATGAGGGTACTCTTGAAGGATACGATAGATTTAATGACAAGTTTATTCAATTAAATGACAAAAAAATAATAAAAGGCATGATTACCTTGGGGAGGTTATTTGACTAGGATAAGCTAGTTGAAAACACTAAGATTCCAAAAGTAAATGGGAAGGATTGAAAGGTAGTTACTCTTAGACCTAAATATCAACCTTAGTTAGTTAACATTGGGACAACATGTACAAGCATTGATGATAAAAGGGCCAAAGACTTGCCGACAAGCTATAAGGACATAATAACATGGTCCTATGATGATTTAAAGATTTTTGATCCAAAATTCATCACTCATACCATACCCTTGAAGAAATATTTCAAGTATTTTAGATAGAAATATTGGTATGAAAGCTTTATTTTAGACCCTATGATTTTTAAACAAGTCAAAAATTTATTAGATGCCAAGATTGTATTTCCTATTAGGCACTCTACTTGGGTTGCCAATTTGGTTCCAATTAGAAAAAAGAATGGTGAAATAAGACTATGCATTGATTTTAAGAACCAAAACAAGTCATCTAAAAAGGAAAACTATATATTTCCTTATTTAGACCAAGTTATATAAAGTGTTTCTATTTCTATTATGATGTCCTTTCTTGATAGATTTTTAGGGTATAACTAGGTATTGGTGACTCAAAAAGATAGGATGAAGACTTCGTTCACTACCAAATGGGGCACATTTGCATACAAGAGGATGCCATTTAGACTAATCAATATAGGAGCAATGTTCCAAAGGGACATGGATCATGATTTCCAAGGTTTGGTAGGTAAATGTATTATATACATGGATGATTTGACTATTTTTTCTTAAAATAGGGAGGACCACATCATACATTTATAGCAAGTATATGAAAGGTGCAAGAGGTATGGGATTTCCCTCAATCCAAAAAAAAAATATTTTGTGTGTTATTGAGGTAAAGTTTCTAGGCCATATCATTACTAAGGAAGGAATTTCTATAGATCTAAAAGAGTAGAATCTATATAAAAAATATATCCTCCTAACAATAGGAAAGAATTAAAATCATTCTTTGGAAAAATCAACTTTGTAAAAAAGTTTACTTTTGGCTTTGAAAAAATTGTCAAGCCATTGAATGACATGCTAAATAAATATGTAAAAATCACTTAGAATGAAGAAACTAGGAAGGCATTCAATGACATAAAGGAGGAAATTGGTCTAGCTCTAGTTATGATAAACCTAAACTTCTCCAAGGATTTATACCTTTACTCCTTTACTTTAGACCATACTATTACTATAGTCTTAAATCAAAAAATTGATGGATGTGACCATCCAATTTCTTTCATGAGCACAAATTTTATAAATATTTATTTAAATTATTCTTTAATTAATAAACAATCATGTGCATTAGTAAAGGTAGTGAAAAAATTCAAGAACTACATTCTTAGGAATAAAGTGCATGTTATCTTAGCAGACCCTGCTACAAAGCTCATGCTGAGCTAAAATCAATTGGGAGAAAAAAAGGTAAGTAGATGTATATACTACAAAAATATGACATTGAGATGAAGACTATAAAATTTTTAAGGTGCCAAGGTTTGATTCAAATGATTTCCAATGCTAACCCCAAGTTAATTATCATGCAATTTGATCAACAAAAAATTTAGATTAATGATTGGTATGATCCTATCATTCACTTGTTAATTAAGGGTACTTATCCTATAGGACTAACCAAGAAGTAGAAGAGATATCTAAGACTCAAAGCAACCCATTACCTAATTAAGAATGGAGTGATATACTAAAATAAATTTGAAGGTGTCGACCTAAGATGCATTTCAAAATAAGAAGTTAATGAAATAATGAGCACCTTTCATGAGAAGCTATGAAGTGGGAATCCATATGGAAGAACCACAACCCACAAAATTTTGAGAATTAGCTAACATTAGACCACCATATTCAAATATGCTCATGATCATGTGAGGGAATGCCACTCATGCCAAATATTTAGCATAAATGAACCAAAAGTAGTAATGCCATTACAACCAAAATGGTTGATAAAACCTTTGCACAATGGGGGTTAGACTTTATAGGGTGATCAAACCCAACTCATAAAAAGGTCACAAGTATGTTATAACTACCACTAACTATCACATGAGGTGGATAAAAGCAATATCCACCAAATAGTGTATAACTAAAGAATTGATCAATTTTTTAGAGGAAAACATATGCACTAAGTTTAGGACCCAATCTCTCTAGTATGTGATAATAGATCTACCTTCATATCCATTGAAATTATATAATGGGCATATGATAAAAATATCATTCTCAAATTTTTATCCAATAATTACCCTCAAGGTAATGGAGTGTCTGAATCTATCAATAACAACTTGATGAAAGTAATAAATAATTTTGTAGTAGACAAACCTAAAACTTGGCATAAGCTTCTGAAACATGCCCTTTGGGAATATAGAATAAGTATCAAGAATACTCTAAAGGCATAAGCATTATTTCTGGTTTATGTCCAATATCCCATCTTCCCTATCACCCTAAATTTACCTACATTTAAGTTCATGTAGGAATATATGGAAGACGATCAGGAACTTGAAAATTCTAGGTTGTTGGATATTATTCAAATGGAAGATACACGAGAAGAAGCTTTTGATAATTTTATTAAAAACTAGACCATGATGAAGAGGTGGTTTGATAAAAGATCAAAGATAAAGGTGTTCAAACAAGGAGACTTAGTTCTTATTTTGGATAAGACATCTAAACCTAAGGGAAAACATGGAAAGTTCACACCTCTATGGATAAGGCCCTACCAGATTACAAAGACACATAGGAATAACACCTTCAAGTTGAAAGACCTACAAGGAGTATAATTCACATTTCCCACCAAAGGGTCTTCATGGAGTAAATATGTAAGACTAGTTAGAGTTAGTGTAGGTAGGCTAATTTATTTTTTATGTCCTTTCTTTCTTATCCCTTATTTTTAAATATGTTTGTGCATATTTATTTTCTTATCTATTTTCTTTATACTTGTTTGATTTTTTCTTGTGTTTTTTATTTCTTTATTTTGTCCCTTTCCATTAATAAGTTATCCCTCAATTCAAAGTTTATTCAAATGTCTTAGAAACTCCACAAGTTTATAAATGCAGGTATGTATCTTGAGAAAATGTTGACCATGAATCTAAAATATGAGCTTAATGTTATGATATAGAAAAACTAGTAAAGACTAAGTGGATAGGTTAACTATTTCAGAAGAACTCAAATATTGTTTTGATCTACACTTGGTTTTAAGAAGAATTATACATATGGTATGAAATATTACATTATTAGAACATATTCATGCTTCCACTTAACAAACATCCTTTCTTGAGACAAAGGTTGAAACCATATGTGATTATTTGAGGATCAAAAACTTGACTAAATCCCTAAGCCTAGCTAACCTAGTTTCCAACCTTTGTTAGAAATCCTAAATGGTCTTAAAAAATAGAAAAATAGGATCTTATTACAAAATCAAAAGACTTTAAAGCAAAGGTGATTCTAGTAAACTCCATTGGGGCTATGAACTCTTGGATGGTAGTGTGGATCAAGGCCATTAGTGGATCCAAAGTCATCTTTGTTGGGGCTATAGATGTTTGGATAGTAGTAGAGTAATGACCAAGCCTTACCTAAGCTAAAGCATGGTTCTTAATGAATATCCAAACATGTTGTGAGTTAGTGTTAATGATTAAAATCATAAAACCTATAAATAATACATTTAACCCCATGGAAAATAGTAAATGGAATTAAAGAACACACACAACATGGCTAGGTTTTGATGTTTGATCTTAATCTTGTAGGTTTAAGGTTTGTTTTAACCATAAACTAATTTTGATGATGACATTAATCAAGTGGAATAGGTATCCTAATTATTTGTCTAAACTAGAGTCTTTAAATTATAATATATTGCTATGTTTCCCCTGATAGTCTCCATTTATTAAAAGAAACATACCCCCATTTCTAAAAAAATGGGGACCCTTGTGTTAAAATTATGAAAAAATTTGTTTTGACATTGAAATTCGCTTGCCTAGAGAATAATTAACATGTTTTTCACATTATTTGCATTTGAATATCATCCACCCTTTGGTCTGGTTGGTCTTATTTATTTATGGTTTTTCCTTATCTTTTCCTAATTTTGCTAATAGTGGATCTCTATGTTTAAAATCATAGGTTTAATGGATCTTTCCTTGATGGGATCATACCTAGGTTTCATAATTTTAATGATTTTATCTCAATTTAACCTTTTACTAGCCTTTAGTCTATTAAAATTCAAGTTGAATCCATGTTCAAGTTTCTTAAAACCCTTGTTCAAAAACCCTAGAACAAGATTCTTTTAGACCAAATTAAAAAACTGGTGGGAACAATTTATGCAAGAATATTTTAGATATGCTATGACATAAGCCTAATTTTTATACTAAGGCTTGGTCATTTTTTCAACATGACCAAACCTTAGCCTAAAAATTATAAGCATGGTCCCCTTTATGTCCCAAGATTCTTTTTCCCATTTTATTTTAACATGGTCCAAAATTAATGTTTGGAGGATCCTTTTAAATTCCTAACGTGGTCAAACTTTAATTTGCATGGTCCCTCTTGTTGCAAGATTAGACTAATTTCTTAATCCTAAGGCACTTTTCATGTTAATTAACATGAATAAAGACCTTAGTCTTAAGGCTTTAGCCTAAGTCCCTTCATGTATATGAGACCTAACTTAAATATCATGCTTCTTTTTAGGATCAATGGTTTACACTTAAGCAAAGGTCGAAGATCAGATGGAGCGAGATAAGCTTCATAGATACAAGGCATTGCACCATGGACCATCTTTTTCAATCACTCAGATCATGATCAATATCTTACATTTGAGCAGAGGTTAAAGATCAGATGGTACAAGACCATGATCAAAGACTAAAGGGGGTTCCTTATTATTTGTAATGATATCTTTGCCTAAGTTTCACCATAATTGTTTTATTGTATTTATTAATACAATGAAACCTTAGTATAAAACCTATGTTAAGATTGTAATTAATTGAAGGGTCCTTTTATCATATTCTAAGACTTAAGACTTATGATATGATATTTGACTTGATCCTTTTATAATTACAAAACCCAATCATATTCAAGTATCTAGATCATAATCAATGACTTACATTCCATCATATGGGTTAATCAAACAACACATATCAACTCAAAGCTTCCATGGGACCTACTATGTTTAGATCTTAAATTTAACATTCTCATACCCATCATTTGATGTTCACAAGGTTATCATTTATGCCCACAAGACCATCAAATTTATCCCTAGTGATGTATTTCTAGAGCTTAATTTTGATGCTAATGTGAACATCATTGACATATGTGAGGCCATCATTAATGTCCATGATACCATCAAAATTCAAGCTCATGAGCCAATCCCACTTAGATAAATGAACATGTTGTTTGCCTTTATAGGAATAATGGGGTCTCATTTGGAAAAAAATCATGCACTCCAATGTTAAAATTAAATTTTCACCTTAGATTGATTAAAGGCCATGCTTTGACTTAAGGACCTTTCTAAATAGTTTAGATTTTCATAAGATAAATTATGAACACCATGGACCTGTCCTAAATTCTTATCCTAAGTTTTAGTTTTGTTTTTTAACATGACCAAACCTTAGCATAATAACCCTAGGATTGGTCCCTTTATGACTTAAAAGACCCCATTTTTAGACTCATTTAATTTATCATGATCTAAATATTTACAAATATTGACTTAACCTAAGTCTCTATCCTAAGGTTCCCATTGTATTCATTAATACAATAAAAACCTTAGGCTAAAGACTTATGGTTATATCTTATATCATTTAATGGGGTCCCTTTTATTTTAGTTTAAAATTAGCCTAAATACTTTATCCTCAATATTATTTTGTGTTTATTAACATGAAATAAAAGCTTAGACTAAAGTATATAACCTAAGTTCTTTACATGGTCCCATACTAACTTAAATTTCATGTACCTTTTTATGATCAATGACTCATGTCTAATTGGGTAAACATGATTGAATAGAGTGATATCAATGTGGAATATTTAATGGAACCTCCAAGTAATCATGGAGCCACCATGTGGCACAAACACATTCACTACAAGACTAGAAGAGACAAAGATTAGAAGGCCTATGGGATTGCCAAGTGGTGTAATCATGGGGCCCAGTATAAAGGACAACTAATGGTGTGAATATCATAGTATTTATATCAATGAATCACCTTGATCCATAAAATATGATCTAATGGATCAATCTCAAAGACAAATTTTAAAAGGCAATGATCAAATTTTAAATCATTTATAAATAAAATGCCACAAAAATTTAACTGGATGCCACAAATCTACCACATAGATGCCACCTAAGTAGAAAAGGACAAAACCAAAGATTTTGTGGGCTCAAAAAAATAAAATTTATAAAGGTAGAAGTCCAATAAAATCCAAGGCATTAAATTCACCTAAATGAAAATATCTACTACAATTAAATCTTGAAAAAACCTACAAAAAGCACCAAGCTAGAAAAAGTCCAATTACCATCTAAACAAGTGAAAATTAGGCTAAAGGTTGATTACAAACCACTAGTAAGTAATTTGTAGACTGACAACCATGGAATATAGAAATCAAAATACGGAAGACACAAAAATGTACTTGAATTTAGATGTAGAAGGAAGAGTCTTCAAAGACACTGAATTTGATGTGGTAGCATTGAACATCAGGGATAACAACTAGTCTAATATTTTTTGGGCTATTAAAAAGTTGAAATCAATCACCAAAGAAGATGAGAGGAATGACATAGTCTACCAAAGATACTATGACATGGTTTCCATTCAAACAACCAGTCTTCACCATCTGATAGTGAAACCAGAGGTATTACATTGCATTGATGTTATTGCCCCTATTTTTAAAGATTGAAAAATTGATCAAGATAGTCCATGAATGCAATTTTATGAAATTTTCCTATATCTCCCACATTTCCTTCAAAATTTACTACAAGCTACCCAAGCCTTAGCTAGATTTTCCCATAATTAGGGAATGGTCTAGCAAAAATGACCTAAAAATTGTCCTTACCACATGGTTGTATTTAGGAACCCATGTGATCTAGGACGCCATTGGAAATATCCCAATCACCCAATTTAGGGTAAGAATTAGAATGATTATGACTTTTATAAACAAATTGTTTAGGGCCCCTTCCACCACCTATGTCAATAAAGTCTAGGTTCATTATATATATTTCATGATTGAAAAGGGACTTACTCCTCCTATAAGAGAAATGATCAATATTTTCCTGAAGTAAAATTTATTTTCCATAAAGAAGAAGACTAAAAATCACTTATTTATAATGTCTTATATTTTATATGCCCAATTTTCCACTACCAAAACACCTAACATCAAAAATTGGTCACATGATCGAAGTAAAATAGTATCTGATTACTATTATAAATTATATATATTCAAGTATAGGAACCACATACAATTCATTTGTGACTATGTATACCAAGCCTTAGTGAAATCCATTACATGACTACCTATGATGAAGGCAAGCCCCTTAATCAATAATTATGTGTAACTTATTTGGGACCTTTGGTTATATAATTAAGATAGAGGGAAACTTATGTTAACCACTTAAACTACCAGTCTATGTACCAACCAAGATGGCTAAGTAGGAGATAACATACCAGTTGTTTTGTGGTATTTATAGTGTATGAAAAGGAAAAAGGAAGGGGATACTCCATCCTTTCCCTTTGACTATTAGTATAACTATGTTGCAAAATTGGGATAATGTAGACACTATTTCTAGGCATAGAGGCTCATTCAATTTATAGCTTAATGAATTGAGACATTGGGATCCATGGGATAATGTTGTGAAACATTTAAAATCCAAACATATTAACATGACTCAGTGTCCATAATTTAGGTACATTCTAATCATCTTCATTTTCAAAAGTATTGGCTAGAGTAAAGAAGCACAACATCAAACTCATGGCTAGATTGATGAGAGATGAGAAGACAACTGGTGAAATATGGTAGATGGGGACTCTACATTATCATTTACTAGTAGGACCATATTATATACCTCCTCTAGAATAGATAAATATATATGATACATAATTTTCAATAAAAGAGAGACTTGAATAAATACATGGTAAAGGGGCATCATCTTCTACCCAACTTGAAAAGCTAGTGTCACCTATTGAGTTCATTGACATGATTGCATTAGATCTTGTGGAAACATTGAAAGATAACTTGGTGGTAGTGGCTAATACTTATAGATCAGATAAGGAATAATTTCAAGAAGAGGATCCTCAAACTCGAGATAAAGAAATAGAAAAGGAAAAAGAGAAATGGATATCTTTAGACTTAGTCCCAGTGGTTCCCTAACAAAAGAGAAAGGCTGAGCTAGCCTTGTTTCCTATAGGAACCAAGAGAATCAAATTAACCATCACTCTCCATTTAATTGAGGTTAATTTTTTTAGTGATTAAAACCCTATTCATGGACCAACCATTCTAGAGTGGTTTATATATGGAAATATATAAAATATCCCAACTTTGCACCATTAACGGGCAATTACAAAGTCTGTTAACATTGATGTTCATGAGGAGCTCAAACTATGGATTGTGGATTTTTAGAAGGAAGAGAAGGAAATACATGTGTCTAATCTTGGATATTCAATTGGCTCATTAATTGAGACCCTAGAGCCTCCAAATATTACACTCTTCAGTTTGTGTCAAATTTGATCCAACCATAACTAGCTTACAAAGAGTTTCTGAGAAAAGATCCATGATTTTAGGGGAGGAGTTCACTTATTAGAAAGTATAACACTCTCATTATATGGACTCAAGTGGAGAATTAAAAACTAGGTGAGCACCCTATTTTTGAAGAATATATACTTCAGGTTGCCCAGGCTCAAAGTGCCCAACTAAAAACTGACATCAACGGCATGAAACAACAAATTGATAACCTGAAGAAGAAAAAGGAAAATATAGAGAGGTATACCATTATATTTGTCCTAGATGATATGATTGACGTGTTAGAGGCTTCATTTTATGATATGTTTGATTCTCTAAAGATAACAAAGGCAAGACAAGGTGCATTAGGCCAACAAGATGTACTAACAAGGGGTTTGATTACTCAATGGTAGAGTTCAAAAGATAAGTTCAAATATCTAATTATCAAGGGATAAAATCCTTGGTTTTAAAACCATTATCCTAGCCCATATCAACATAGTTATGTGATTGATTATTGATAAAATCTAGGGATTGACCATGTGGTCTAAGAGCTTAGAAAGACTCCTTAGGGATGATGAGTTACTAAGTAAGATGGAATAGTTTTTTAAGATAATGATTTCCAACCCTAAAACACTTATCTCCTTGGGCATCCTTTTAGATGAGGAATTCAATCATAGGACCACTTTGGTCATAAAGGAGGTAAAGAGGAAGAGCCAAGGCAAGTTTGGGAATAACAACAATAGGATCATATACATGATCCTAGCTACTAAAAAAATATAGCCAAGGTAAAGAGAATTAAAAAAAGCTTTTGAGAGAAATAACAGGGACCTTGAGGTTTTAAACAAGCAAGAGGATGAACTATTCCTTGAAACTACATTTAATTTGAAAATTATTGATGAGCAGCATCAAAAGACATTAAATCTACTTCAGTAGAACCAAGGGACTTCATCAACATAGGGCCCACCAGTTAGTTAGGAATATTCTCTTTTATTGGAGCATTATAAATTTTGAGAATGGAATATTATTTTATAAATAGATGTGAATTTTGATAACACATTTACCTTTAGGTTAGTCTATTTTGGAAAGAATAGTGTATTCTAAAAACTTTATAAAAAGTACAACCATCCTTTACATTTGTACACTTGTAAGTTAATGCAACTGACTAACATACTTCCTTGTTTCTATAAAAAGAGTATTTTTTATTGTAAAGAGGAGGGGTTTTTGATCCAAAACTTGTATACTTTTGAGATATTAATGCAAAGCAAGGAATTCTAAAAATATTGTCCAAATTTTTATGCATCATTTGTTATATAGTTTCTCTCTTAATTATTTATTCTGAATCTTAGATTTGAATAGTTCTTTTAAATTTTTTGCACTTACCTTTTGAATGTAGAATTTTTAACTTGTGAATATGCTAGGTTAATTAATGGTTCCTTAGTTTGCTTCATTTTATTTTCTTTATATTTGTAGATTTGCATCAACTATCTGCTTAAAGGAGTAAAAATTTAGAGTAAACATGATTCTTATTTGCATTATGTCTTATCTTCTTAGAATTTTGCCTGATATATTTTTTGATCCGAGCTTAAGCTATTTTAATTCATATATTGGTTGTAAGTGCATGCCTAGGAAACACTTGAGCTTTTTCATGATGTCTGAGATAAAGATCAACAACACTTTTCTTCTCTACCTTACCTTGCCTTTTTTACCTCTTTTTTAGCCAATTCACTTTAGTTTAAATTCCATTATAAAATATTCACATAGATTAGTCTTAGATTTAATTAGTGCATAATTCACACTAATTAGCATAGATAATCTACTTATTTACAAATATATAGGCCAAGGTGTCTCCTAACCACCAACTAATATAATTATGGAATAGTTTTCCTTTTTTGCCACTATTATATCATAGGTAACTAGATTACCACAACCTACAACTCATGCTTTAAATTATTCAAATTCTAAAATGATATGTGTTCTTTAAACACTAAGAGCAACCTGTGGTACATATTTAGGCATCAACATGTGGTGAGTGTAATTATTTCATTTTGTAATATCTTTCACATCTAAACTTTGTTTTGGTTCTTATTTGATTTGTTGGAGATATATTATGCCAAATAAACATATTTTTACAAAGTATAAAAGACCCAAAACTCATATATTTAATGTAAAATCTAACTATATAAATCATGTATCATTCACACCTTAAGTGCACGACAAGCACAATCCTTTATTTTGTCATATCATTCACATCCATAATCCATTTTGGTTCTTGTTTGATACATTGAAAATATATTATCCAGATGTTAATATTATCTAAAATTATTATAGACCTAAACTTCATATATCTTATGTAAAATCCAACTATATAAATAAAGTATTATTCACACCTTAAGTGTGTGGAAGGTGAAATTCTTATATTTTGTCATATCTTTCACATTAAAACTTTGTTTTGGTCTCATTTGATGCATTGTAAATATATTTTCCAAAGGAATATATGTTTTCGAAATGATAAAATTCCAAAACTTCATATATTTTATGTCAAATCAAACTAGATAAATTAAGTATCATTTGAATATGTGTGTGATAGGTGAAATTATTTTGTTTATCATAAATTTCACATACAAACTCTATTTTGGTTATGATCTGATGCATTGGAAATATATTTAAAAAATTATAATATTTTATTAAATTATTAGGGTCCTAAACATCATATAGTTTATTTAAAATCCAGCCAAATAAATCAAGTATCATTCACACCTCAAGTGCATGACATGTGAAATTATTTTGTTGTTCTAAATCTAAAATTTATACACTAGAGTATGAAAGGTATTTGTGTATTGTTACACAAAATATTCTTTCCCTTGGCAAAAATGAGGGAAGTTGATGTACTGGTCATCTTGTTTGGTAACATGATAATAGGTTTCTTTGAGTTATTCTATGAAACCATTCTTTGTGTCTAAGTTAACTTCATATTCAATATTTTCATGTGAAGTGTAATAGTTTTCCCACCATTTATTTACTAATATTTTTTTTTTTAGAATAGCAAATGTAATATTTTCTCAATTCTAGATAACCGATTAACCACATAATATGAACATATTAGGTTAAGCCAGTTATCTATGGAATCTCTATCTATTTTTCCTTTAATCATAGGGATGTCTATATTGACTTGTATCTTGTATGGAATTTAATCACCAAATATTTGATTATAATGAGAGGGTTTTTAAGGATTTTATTTCTTGAGAAGTAGATGTAAATGATCAACAATACTTGTTAATTCACATTCATGATGTTCTTATAAATATTCTCATTACTTTTGAAATACATCTTTTATATTATAATACACTTATAAACATTCATTTTCAAATATTTTTTTCCCATTTAATGATGTGAAGAAAGATAAGAAGGAGGGTCATGATTATTAATCCATAACTTTAAGTAATCAGATATTGTGTCAGTGGGAATAAAAATAAATGCAAAGTTTAGATACATAGTGATACCACTTAGAAATGATATGGTGTATGCTCTAATACCACTGATCTAGGGCTTAGGATTGGATTGGTGTACAACCTAACTAAACATATTTAATAAGGTTATGAAGGGAATTGAATTATGAATGATATAGGATATGAAGGTACAATGCATTAAATAACATGGAAATAAAAAAAGAGAAAGATGACCAATGAAGAACTAGAATAATTTGTTTTTAGTATGCTAAGTTTTATACAATATCTAAGGTATCATATGTGTGGTATATATGTGTTCCATAAATTCATTTTTATATATTTTAATAAATATAAATGCTATAAGTGTAAAGTAATATACAATGGAGGGAGATGAAGCATCAGTGTAATAGTAACAAGAGTTGGCAATAACCACTTCAAAACTAATGAATGTTGTGTTGTCACTATCATTATTGTTGATATGTAGTCTACAATAATAACACTATAGGATCTATCTAATAACACATAAGCGGAGTTTGATCTTATATATTGAATTGTAAGTGTGAAACCCAATGCCAATTTTTTTGATGTTAGCATGAGGCTAAATATGTAACAATGGTAAATAAAAAAGATCTAGTGTCCTAAGTATCTTAATCCTATTATAAATTTATATAAATAATAAATTACAATATTTCAATCATACTTTATTGTAGTAGTTAGAGTTGTATTTTATTGTAAAATATTATATAATCTAAATAGTTATAAAAATTTATGATCATTTTGGTTCACTAATCCAAAATAAGGTAAAACACAAACATACACACACACATACATTGGGAATGATTTATTTGTGTTTGTATTTATTTTTATATGAATTTTTTCCTTTGTATGTGTGTGGGAACAACTATTATATTGCATTTCCTTTTATTTTCCTTATTGTTTTTATTTTATTTCTTCTCCCCTTTTACCCTCCAATAACATTATACTAGTGTTAGGATATGAGAAGCTGGCCTATTTAACCTACATGTTACTTCAATACCTATCACATGCATTGAAGCCTCCAAAATTTATGTGTTCATGTGCATTATTATAATACAAAAATAAATAATTTTATAGCATGGATGGTGGGACCAAATGTAAATCATTGTCTTTATATTATGAAACTTCCACTTAAAATTTTATTTTATGTTATTTTTTTTTATATTATTGGTGGAATATAAAAAAATAATTTCAATAGGATTAAAACTAAAAGTGATCAACTTTAGACACTAAAATAAAGTATTATATACTTTAAAATATTTTTTGTGACATATCTTTACCTTACATGACTTATGCATACACATATGGATATTATATTCCTTTCTATCATAGTCGCATGCTTTCCACGGGTCAAAACTTCTTAGTTTTATATTATTACATATATGAAAACCATTATATGTGTTGAAACTATTCAAAAATCATATTCAAAAAATATATAGATCTTTAGATCAATATTATTACCTTCTAGACAAATATATCTCACTCAGACTGTTTTATAATTTTAGACTCATTTAAACTTGAGGGACTTGTCCTATGCCAAAAAACAAGTACTTTTAAAATTCAAAATCATCCTATGGGTTAATTAATATGTTTTAAATGATAGTTTCATGATAAATTACCCAAATAGTTTCATATAATTACACAATAGGCCTAAGCCTATTCTTATCTAGCATTGGTCAAGAAAGATTATTATACATATCTATGCATTCAAATAAACTTCTTTATTCTTTTCAATTTAGCCATCAATCACAAGGATAAGGTCCTAAATAAGTATGAACTCCTCAAAACTAATTCAAATTTTTAATTTTGCCTTAGAAAATATGTGATTTATCCTTAACACATTTTGATTTGGAAAGAAAATACAAATGGAGGATGGGGTGACTATCTAGTTGTAGCTAGTTTAGATCTTAACTCATTATAGAATCAAGATGTGAATTAAATAGTTATAACAAGTGTTGGTCTAATGGAACCAGTTAAGTGAGAATAATTCTACATGGGAAGATTGAAATCTCTTATGTATAAATTACCCTTGCCTATTTTAAGTAATAGGCAATGAGATGTTGCTAAGTTAAGGAGAGAGGATGTCATATCTTCATCAATAAAACTATATTTTACATCATAATAAGTTCTAAGAGACATAAATATTATATTAAGAACATAAACTAATGATTTTAATGTGTTTTATTGATTACTATATGTATGTTTGATTGTTTTTTTAGACATTATTATGTATTCAATCCATTATTATTATTATTATTATTATTATTATTATTATTATTATTATTATTATTATTATTATTATTATTATTATTATTATTATTATGTATTAAGGAGTGTTTATCAACTATTTTTCATTTGATAAGGTAAAATTAGCTTTTACATAGCTCCTACAACCACCAAGTTTAATATAAAATAACAATAACCAAATAGTTAAGACAAAAAAATCCCCCTAGGCTATCTAATAAGGAGAGTCAATAGCCAAAAAACTATCATTTTTCTATTATAGAGTATAAGGAAAAAGACAAAAATAAACTAGAAAACAATAAAGAGAAGTAAAAGATTAACCAAAAGATTCATCAAAGTTGGAATGTTCCATAGGTTTAGCTCATCACACCTTACCTTTGATATCTTTCAACATATCCTTCATGATTCTTCCCCCAATGCACTTTCGCAACCCTTCATTTGAATCCTTTTGACATTTATTTTTTGGTTTTGAGGCATCCTTTACCCTATTAGATTTATTGTCTTTATTGGCCTTCTCAAATAATTTAGTCTTCTTATTATGAATGTTTAATTTTGTGGCGGGGGGGGGGGGGGAGGAGGGGGGTTGGAAGAACTAGAATTCTTATCCATCACTTCCTTTTCCTTATTGGGGGTTATGTCTTCCAATACTTTATCCATTTTTACCCCTTTATTAGTTCCAAGGTTATCCAAGTCTAGTTTAAACTCAAAACTCTCAACCTTCATTATCATCTATTCCTCCACCAACATGACAATTAAGAGACCCAAGTCTTGCAATTTAACATCAAATTCTTTCAATTTCTTCCTACTATAAATGGATGGGTCCCCTAAATCATAATTTCACTTTCTATTATTTCATTCAAATACCTTCTTAAGTTAGGTTATAAATTTATATTTGGACTTCTTCCCCTAGTGTTTTAGGGGATTTTGTATTATGTTTTCCTTTCTTGGTCCAAAATTTTCTCTACATAATCTGAATACTAGTTAAAGGGGATTCAATCCTAAGATTTTTAGAGGTTTTGGTTCTACCTAACATATACTCCTTTGGGTTTCCAAATTATACCTCTAATTCTCCTTCCCTATCACTCTGAATCAACTACACCTCATTCCCCTACATAACTTACCCCCCTTTTGACAAGGAGGAATATCAATCCCTAGTGGATGAGGTCATTTTTTAGATTTACTTGGGAAACAAAAGAATGCTTTTAGTATAATATAAAATAAAATAAGGAAGGCTAATTTTGTGTCCCCTAAAGCTATTTAACAAGAGGAAGTGATGAGAAAATACAAGGGTGAAATTACCTTCTAAATTAACATACTTCATTATCTGAAGACACATATCAGGCCATAACCTTGGTATGCTCAGACTTGGATATATTTTTGTCTATATTTTTATGACAGCTTCCATTTTTAATAATGCCTTAAATATCTCTTTTTTCCTCCATTTATCCTTGAAGGATTTTGTGCCTTCATATCTCATGCCCATTGCTTCCCTAATCAATGTTTATGAACTATTATTTCTTTAAAAAACTATCATTATGTAGTGAGTTTTACATTTATTATTATTCAACAATTATTTTTTATATTATATGTCTATTTTTTAGGTTCCTCAATTGGCCACCATAGTTAGGCTTGGTTATAAGAAAAACATGGTGTAAATATAAGGTAAAATTTGATAAGAGATAGATAATTATGAAACCCCAAGTACTGTTGATGTCATCAATTACATATGTAAGATGGATAATTTTAGTCATTCTCATTTTTTCATTATTTTATGCTCATACCATTTTGGTCACAATTATAATAATTATAATATTTATATTATTAGACTAAACTAAGTATAAGTATTGTGATAATCGAAACATAATTAACTCAATCAAGGAAAATTTTATTTTATATTTCCTTGATAAATATTCAAGATAAAATTTGAATGCTAGTTGATTAGATAAAAGGTTTATGCTAAAATTAAACCCAAAAAGTACTATATCTTCTTTACACCATCTTGTATTTATAAATTTCATCATAATTAGTTTAGTGAATAAATTCACAAAATAAGGCCATTATAGTAAAAAAGGGGACTTGGGGGTTACATACTAAACAAAAATCAATGAATGAAAAAAAACCACCCTAGTTGGGGAAAACATGATAAAAATAAGGGGAAGCATAAAATACATACCCAAAAGTTATGACATCATGTTAATGCATTAGTAAATAAATAAGTGGAAAGGGATGGGTAGGAAATTACCAACCCAAACCCTATACACATGTTAGTTTATTGTTTAACACATAAATTAACATGATAAATGCACTATTAATATTTATTTTTGATATACCATCATTGGCTTAGTGGAAGACATGAGTCAACTTAGTTGACATGGAGATAGAAAAGTATTGAGAATGTGAGTATACTATTATGAAAACATCATAATAAATCCATGTAAAAACACATTGTTGCATTTGGATCGGTCAAGCCATTATAGGTAACTGAGAATCAATTGAGAAATACAATAAAACTACAAATATATTGTCTAATACTATTGGTAACGTTAGGTATTTCTACATGAAATTTAAGGAATCCATAGTTATTGCATATACATGCACATGTAAGAATAATAAAAGGGAAAAAGGAAGATAAGTAGACACACAAGGCACAGTATGAGGGATTAGAATTAGAAATAAGAAAAGATAACAAGGGGGATGTGAGATTGACCTACATTGAAATTTATTGAATTTTTTGATTAACTATAAAAAATTAAAATGAGTTTGAATTCTAGTTATTTTAACTACCATAGATAATAAATTTGATTTAATTTGAACTCTGAAGTGGATTACATTTTACATGTGGCTATATAGATTTTATGTGCCTAGGTTTATCATCATTTGAAATCTACTTTTTTCTATTGTAACCATGCATTTTTATTATACTTATATAATTTTATTTAATTATTTCATTGAACAATATATATGCATATAGATCTTGTAAATACAAATAATAAAACCCAGCTAGTTGAGTTTATGAGTCTAGAAGTAATATTACCAAAAATCCTAATCATTTAACTTAATAATTTTTAAACCTTTAAGAGTATTAGGTAGTAATGGAAATAGTATTTTCAATGTGATCGCATCTTGAAAAAACATAGAGGCTTATTTAAGGTTAGCATGTAAAATTGTAGGCATGTTGGAGGATTATTGTTTGTCTCTGGGTGGTAAACAAGAATCTTTCATTAGTAATATTGAAAAAAAATTAGAAATAAGTAAGAGGTTATATCCATAATTCACATAAGGTTTATTAAATATTGTATACAACCTATTATATAAATCTTCAATTTTCCCATAAGACCTATGGGGGTAGATAATTTAAGTCCCAACTAAGCATAAATTAAAGATCGATCCATGTTCAAGAAATCAAAAATAAGTAAATTAAATGTATTTCATGTCATGGATTATAAAATTTAAGACCCTAATTATTATGGACTATAATCCCATTAGGTGAATACTTGAACTGTTAAAGATAAACATTTTTCTGTTAGAAAGGAAGACTACGTTACATACAACCTATAATATATCTAATGCATACGACCTTCATGAAAAATAAAAATAGCTTAGGTTGCATTTAACCATGACATATTATTATTTTTATTAACCTCAAATTAAGAGAAGATAAAATAAACCTAAGTGGATGTATTCAATAAAAAAACATTGCACATACATTGAAAGCTCTTGTAATAGTATCAAAGCCTAAGCATGACTCTCTCTTGTCATTGTTTATGTTTCCTATTACAAAGTGTTTCCCCCACCCAATTTGATTGTTGGATCAAGTAGCATAAAAACTTCTCCACTAATGGGTGGAATTTCTTAACTAATTTGGGTTTTGTTTATTCATCAATGATCTTAAAAGGAGTTCAAATTCTTTGTACATAGTTTCATACTAGTTTCTAGTTCTCTGCTTGAGATGTATATGTTCATATTTATGTATTAAGTTATATTAGAACATTAAAAATATTATAAAAAATTCCTTGATAGGGTTAAATTCTATGGTAAAATATTCATATCAGTTATATGGTTGATGATTGAGGTGTAGCATGTTTTTTTTAGTTTCGAACATACTATTGATATTAAAATATCAATTTAGAAGACATTAATGAAGATGTATGTGAAGACACACACACACAAAATAATAGTGTAAAGTACAGGCTCAGATTATTTGTTTGAAATGATAAGATTTTATCTCATTAGTATTTCATTCTTATTTTATACATGAGTATGATAATTGAACCTAAGATAATTCATTTAATTGTTTCACTTAGAATTAAGTTGTTAAGTTGATAAGAATTATTTGGACATGATTTTATTCTATATATGAAAATATTGACTAAGACAACATTATTATTGGTTGGTATCAATGCCATGATCAATTTTGGAGTAGAATTATATCTAGATAGGGGGGGTTGTATTTTATTTTATTTATCATAGTTAAACTCTTTCTTTTTAAAATTATGTTACCTACTATTATATTTTTTTGGTGTATGCAAGTTATGTGGCTTTATCTTACCCAATAAAATAGTTATGTTTGTAGTTAGTGATGACATCATGTAAAGTTTAAAAATATGTTTTGATAGTCCTATTTAATAATGCCTTTGGTATTATTCTATACTAGTTTAATGTATAAATGGTACTTGGTTTAGTATTTCATTTGGATGATCAGGATAAACTATTATATGAAAATTTATCCTCATTTTTCATAATGAAATGTTTCTTAGGATAGGTATTTGGACTAAAAATAAAATGAGATTGATGAAAACTAATTTTACTATTGTATTAAGAAATGAATATGACAAAATATTATATTTATTTCCAAAATATGATTGTTCACTTTATCTCATATGATGACTATTCACTTTGTAAAAAAAAGGCACAAACTACTCCTTAAATATTATTACATATTATGTATAATAATAGTACATCCCTCATTAATATATAGGGGTTATAGTGAGACAAAACATGCCTCTAAAATTTTAAAATTTCTCTCTTCCAAGTGGTTTTGTTAGGATATCTTCTCAATGATTTGCAATTAGACAAGGTATCAATTTCACCTTGACATCTTTCACATAGTGCCAAATCAAATAATGTTATGTGTTGATGTGCTTGGTTTGGTCATGAAAAACTAGATTCATTTCCATTTAAATTATAGAAGTGTTGTTAGACATTTGTGGGTTAAAACTTGTGTTACTTGTAAATCTAAAAGAAGCCTTTTGAGCCATATTATTTCCCTTGTTACTTTTGAAGATACCATATATTATTATTATTTAAATTATAATTCATGATTGTTATTCCTAAATTCATTACGAAACATGAAGTAAACTTCATATCTTAAAAATCATCTGCATAGTTAGAATCTAAATATATGACTAGATTGAATTTTGAAGCCATGGAGTATATGAACCTATATTTTTGTGTTTCCTTTAGATACTGAAGAACTCTCTTTATTGCTACCCAATTAATTTATTTATTTTGTTGAATATATATATATATATATATATATATATATATATATATAACACCAACAATAGATTAAATGTCTAAATTAATGGTGGTTACATAGGTTATAAATCTAATGAGTTATTTATACTGATTCATGACTTAAAAATCTATAGGATATTCTAGTGTAAACTTCATTTTTTTCATCGGTGTACTAATTATTTTATAGTCTTTCATTCCAAATTTTCTCAAAATTACATCAATGTAAATTTTTTGTGTGATGAAAATGTATTTAGGTTTTTTTATCACTTAAAGAACCAAGTATTAATGAAGGTAACCTAAATCTATCATTTCAAAACCTTCAAAAAATCTGATTTAATTTTTGAAGTGTATCTTTCATTATTTCTTATAAAGGGCCAATCATCCACACATATAACTAGAAATATAAATGTTTTGACAAAAAGTATTACATATTTAAATTCAAAAAATAATAAAATTCATGCTCAAGAGGTGCTTAGATATTTTCATATCATGATATTGGGGCTTGTTTCATTCCATACAATGATCTTATGAACCTACACACTTTGGGTTCTTTGTTGTCAACTGAAAAACATTTTGGGTGATTCATGTAGATAGCTTCCTTGAGATCACCATTTATAAAATTAGATTTCATATATGTATGATGAAATTTACATCCATTTTATGTTGCTAGAGCCAAATAATCTTGAATGGTAATACATTTCACTATGGTTGCAAAGGTCTCATTGCAATCTATTCCTTATTTTTTGGAAAATCCCTTTGTGATAAGCCTCATTTTTTTATTTTTCAAGTGAACCATTTTATTTGTATTTGTTTCAAAACACCCACTCATAATTAGTGGGTTTATAGATAATTAGAGGATCAACTAGTTCCCAAGTTTCATTCTTTACCAAAGCATAATATTCTGTTTTAAATGTTTTTATCTATAGATCAATATTTTTATCTTGTTTGAAAGAAGTAGGTTTTAAATCAAAAGAAACATTGACTTCTTCTAGAGGATCATTCAAGTTAAGATTATATATACTATATCAAATTTATTTTAGCACCTTGTCTAATTTATAAACATCTTTGTATACACTTTGATTACCTTTTTTACAACCTTATTAGTTCTAACATCTTTCAATGTTTGTGTTGCCCATTTTGGCATATTTTCTAAGTTTCCTATTGAATAGTTGGTGCCTCATTTTATTGATCATAATCTCCTTAATTTTATGACATATGATCACCTTATGATGAAATTTCATTTCCTTCCATAGGGAGTGTTTTTTTCAATTAGAGGAGTCAATATAAATTCAAATGTCTCTCAATTATAGATCCCCACTTCATTGCTTGGGACCTCCATATTAATCTCTTTGAAAACATAAAATTTAGTATATTTTTCAAGTCAATCCAATTATCAACTTATGTTGGATGTGTACTTTTATATTTCACAAAAGATAACATCACTTGGGATGATAAATTTATTGTTGATCTCATCATATATTTTGTATGCCTTTGAGGATTTTGAATATCCTAAAAAATGCATTTTTGACCCTTGTGGTCCAATTTATTCATTTTATCATTTGGAGTCAATGTTTAGTGAGTAGATCAAAAAAATTTAATATATTTCAATGAACGGAGATGATAATACCAAAATTCATATGGATTATTCATTTTGAGGGATTAAAATGATGACCTATTCTAGAGATACACTACTTTTTAAGTTTTTTCTACCCAAAAATGCAGATTTTCCCCTATGAAATAAAACATTGTTTAAACCATGTTCATAATAGTTACGTTTAAATTCTAAACTATTATATTTTATTGAGGAATGTAAAGGAATCTAAGATGATTTTTTATCCCATTTTGGTTGATATAGTATTCCATTGCCTTTGACATGAATTCACCACCATTGTTAGTCCTCAATGCCCCAATACATGATTGTGCCTATTGTTGAAAATGTTTGTAAAGTTTTAAAGGCTTTTTATTTTTATTTTAGAAATTAGATCCAAGTAATTATTTTTTAGTTATCAATGAAAAACATGAATTAATTATGACCACTAGTGGAAATAATTAGCAAAGAACATAAATTAGAGTGAACCAACTAGACTATATTTTTAGCTTTCCATTGTGACATTTGAAATGGTTCCCTTTTGTGTTTAGAAAATATGAAATATTCACACTTTTTTTTAAAAAATGGTAGTGTTGGAAAATTTACAACACCATTATTTTACATCATACAAATAATGATATAATGAGTATATAAAAATCTTTCATGCGAAAGAAGACTTGATATAATTCTTTGTTTCGTGAGATGAACATAATTTTTTGGAACTAAATGCTCACCCATAATTTTTACCAATTTTAATTCCTCAAATCCATTCTAAATAACTAAAATATCATATTTTATTGTGATTTTCACCTCTCCATCATCTAATATAATGGAGTGGTATTACTATTGAATGAAAAATATATATAACAAGTTTATTTTCAATTAATGTATAATATATTGTAAAGAATGAACTATAGAAGCCTTGGTAATTTGAGTCAAATTGAACATTTTCCTTGAGGTTTTAGAATTATTTTATATGCCAAATAACATGACCATAAATTTATTTATGAAACTCCTTAAATAATTCCCTTCAAAATGCATATATTACATTCCACCAATGTTTAAGACCCAATCATTATCCTAGGTTAAACTCACTGAGCCATTGTTTACTTCATATAAGATGGAAAGCACACATCCACTTGAAAACTAAATTGTGTCTAATTATTATCTTTTTGATATAGACTTAAATATTGTCCCATGACATTTTTCATTCATGGGTCTCATGACTCACTTTTGTTTCACAACATTTTCAAAATAAGTGTTTTATGTTGTTTTGCTTCCCCTAATGTTGAACATTATTTTTCATAAATTTTCCACCTCACCATTTATTTTTATATTTTACTTTATAATTTATAGCATTCTCAAAATATTTTTAATTTTGATTGACATATAAAATTATTTCTCCTACGAACTTAGTATTTCTTATAAAGAGTTTTTCTCTTTCAAATATCTTCTCAACTAGTTGATCAAAAATAAGTTTTCAACAAATTATTTACTTGTAAAGACTCCAAATAGGTTTAATATGTATGTATAAGGTATTTTATTAATTTGGTCATGTATACATCAATATTTACACTAATAAAATAACAATTATGTTTGATAACATGGATTTATGAAGCTAAACTCATGACATCATCATTCTTCAACTAAGATTAAAAATTTTCAATTGAAATTGTATGAACTATAACTCTAAGTGAGAACCATACAATTAGTTTAACTTTAATAGTGTTTTAAAATTATTTTTTCACCATGTATATGATGGAAAAAATCACCATCAATTGAGGTCCTCATCAAGGTCAATGATTTTGAATTATTTTGCTTCTAGGATGGTAATTATTTTGCTTCCTTTGGTTTAGTTGGTTATACATCCCCATCACAAAATTTGAGCCAAAATTCATTGAAGATGATGATAGTCTTACCCACCTATCTTAAACATTCTAACCAGTGGTTCTTCTGGGTTAGGATTGCACTAAAAATTATTTTGATTAAGTGAATTTTCGTTGTTAAGGGAGATGGATTCATTCCATATTACTCTAAAAAGGTTTAATTTTATATATATGATAATAAAAATATACCAAACCTATCAATATGATTTCCCTTATTATCTACACAATGGCACGTGGAATAAGTCCATCCTTTCTATATACTTGATGATATGTGAAATAAATGTTAAAGCACATGAGAGGAGAATGATACAAGGGATTTAGGTTGTATGTGAAAAGTATTTTTTATATATATGACACCTAATTAATGAGAATTCATTTTATGTGGGAATAATAATCCTATATATTTTAAATTCATTTATTTCAGTATTTATGTCTAGTGATAGATATGAATGGGTAAAAGAGAGAAAATGAAAAAATTAAGTTTTATCCATATTTATCCATGGATATATTTATATGTATCATGCATTAAACACAATTTTTGTAGCTATATTATGTAATATATACTATAGTTAGAGAATGATGACATTACTTGTAAACATGAACCAAATGAATCATTATACTGAACAATGTGTTTGCATAATATATTTTTATTTTTTTTGTTTTGAAATAAAAAATTGTTTGCTTTAGAATTGAAAAGGTTTTAAAAAATAAATTATTTATTACTTTTAAATAAGTCAAAAATTAAAACATTCCCATATTAGGAAAAATCCTATAAAATAAATATATGATATTTTATTTTTTAAAAGCTTAAAATAATAAAGTTTCAAAAAATTAATATGAATTTAAATTTTGAACTACCCTCTTGTATCCATATGTATATTTTTAACATTTTTATATGGTTTTTAGTTAGATGAACATTAAAAAATTCTAACTTGTAGGATCAAAAAAGATGCCAATTTCTTCAATGATGTTATCTAAAATGACAAATCCCATGTTAGATAGAGAACTCAAAGATATCTTCAAATATAGTTTGATTCCACCCATACATGAGTCTATCATGTTTAATAAGTTTTTATGATTCATAGATTTGTGCCACACAATAAAGGAAAAACAAGTCAAATTATTATAAATGAATAAGCTTAAGTATGCAACCAATCTAGATTACAATACAAAGAATTCAATCCAACCACTATATAAGGTCAGGGCAACTAATAAAAATAATTCTCAAAAGGAAAAAATACATGTAGTTTTAGAACCAAATCCATAGATTACATTATCAGATCCTCCAAGGACAAAATATACAAATCTAATGGAAGGTCCATATAAGGTCCTCAAAATTATATTAGAATTTAGTCTCATATCTCTCCCTCCCAATCAAGATTTTGATGTGAGTAAGCCTCTTCCAAAGATATCTAACTGTAATGCCTTTTATAAATTTCATAGAACACCAGGGCACACTAGTAACAGGTTCATTAGTCTAAGTCATAATATGTATGATTTAATATATGTAAAAATCATTGATGTGGGCACACCTAAATATAAATTTGAGGCACAACTGAGTGAAAGTGAATAAGTGGTAATATTCAATGATCCTTTTAATATGAATAAAAATAATGAGATAATATATACATCGAGAGTGGATTGTGCATATAATGCACACCATCAACTAATTTATTATAATTCTTATAGATAAGCACAACATCCCTTGAATGGAATCATTGGTACTACCATTATTTAGTGACCTCTAGGCCACTCATCACATTTTTATTCCATGAGATAGTAGATGATGATTTAGATTCAAGATATTTTTTCATTTGAGCACACATTGATCACTAGCCTATTCAATGTGTGATTTGATTTACTACTGTGTATTCTTTCCCTCTTCATGTCTTATGTGTATTCTCTATTTTCAATTATGGACATTTAAATATGTCTTTATTTGTGGATCTAAGCCTATTATATGTCTCTATGATTTTGTGAGTGAGATTTTAATATATCCATTATATGTGGAATGTTAGAATTCTATTGCATGCTTTGTATGCTTTGTGTGTGCTCTTTGTATGTATATGCCATGTCCATGACACTTGTTTACTCTTGTTTTCTCAAAATTTTATGCCATCATGGAAATCATTCATCTTTCTTATTTTTTAATGCCATGATAATTATCATGCATCTCTCCCTAAGTAGTTATATTTAGTTTTCAATAATCATTTTGATCACTTATCTATGTGCTTTGTTGCTAACACTATCTTGACAATGCCATTATGTATGTTAGCATCTTACATTATTAATTTTATCTTGGTTTATATATGATGATTTAACATTCCTCCATGTTATCATTAATACTAAGGTTTACATATTTTATAATATCTCTCACATAACGTTTTTGGTTTGAGTAAAGTTATTATGTAGGATTCACAAATCACATCAAAAGAGGGGGCATACATTGTGGATTATCTTAAATAATAATATCATAAATTAAAATACACATACATAATTTTATATATTTTACATAGTTGATCATGATTCATATGTGTAAATCACATATTAATTACTTTTTGATAATAATGAATCATTTGGACAAGGGTGTAGGCCAACCATGTCCATAAAAATGTGTTATTGTCCCAAAAATAAAAAATAGTCATTTTCAAAACTTCTTAGAAACAAAAATAGTACATGGAAGTCTATAACAGGTACCCAATCACCATTTTCATAAAAAATACTCAAGTTTGTCTTATATTCACTCAATTTGAGGGCATCATAAATGAAATGTATGCCAAGTTATCACAAATGTTTTTTATAAAAAATTCACATGATAATACTCACCTCCATAATATATATACATGTATATCAAACTGGGGCATGTGCATGACACATGACCACCTCCTTGCTCAGTTTTGCACTAGTTTTACATATGGAGTGGAAATTCATGTCATTATACATGAAGTATATACAATTCTCAGATCATACTATAGTTTTCACTATTTATGCACTATAAATTAGTCATATTCCATCTATAGTGGTTGGTTCACTTTTGCACTAGTTTTGATATTAGATCAATCCATCAAAATTTATACAAGGATTCAAAACTACTTCACCACTTTGGGTATGCAATGATGGATTCAATCACACCTTGATTTCTAAAACACACTCACATATTAATGATGATTGGGCCATGAATAGTATAATCCAATTTCATGAATCAAGAATAAATATCCAATGGTCTACCCTATCTAGTCACTAATTTTTTACCATAAAACACAATGGTTCACATATCCAATTAGGTGTATTCATTCCTTGTTATTATATTTTAAAAAAATTATCTTTACTTATTTAAGTTTATATTTAGTAAGGACTAGTTTTATACATGTTTCATTGCAAGTTCATGTGAATCACATTTCTAAGTTATGGCCTATATTCAAGACTAACATTCATAGGTAAGTTTAGGTATGTATTTTAATTTCACTTTTTTTTCATTACTAGATTAAATGGGTGGAATGTAGACATATAAAATAGCATTTATGCTAAAACAATGTACTTTTGACCACCCTTTTATATGCACTTGGCTCATGCCCTTAATTCATTTCCTATGAGGATGACCCATTCATATAAGTAACTAACGATCTTAAATTGTCCCTATTATTCATTCAAAACAAAAAATTATCCCTTAAATAATTTATACTCTCAAATTATTTGTATATGATCCTCATAAAATAACACACCATTTAGACTATCCTCCTCCCCAGTCTTATCTAGTTCGAATGGCTCCATCCTCATACCAAATAATAGATAGTTGCTTAACTTCAAATTCATGTAACACATATTATCATACATTTAACATCTCCTATTTAAATCAATTCCATATTAATAACTATAAAATCACATTTTAAAGTCATTTTACACACATGAGGCTCACTCATTGAAAAACACTAGAATTATAATTTCAGATTAAGAGAATTCTAATTTAACATTGAGAGAAAATTCCATAATTCTCCCAATTCTGTATACATACAACCCTAGTATCTTTAAGCTAAAGTTAGATTAAAACTCCAAGGTCAAAAGTCATCATTGAATCAATTAATAACATTGGAATTTCAAAAGTATCTATAATTACACCATTATTTCACACACACCACCATATCATGGGATAACTACATAAAGGTTGATCCCTCTTCATAATATTGATACGTAGGCAACACTCAACATAGGGGGTGTTAAGGTATAAAACAAATTAAACTACTAACCCCTTTTTCATTTTATCTATTTTATAATTTATGTTATATATATCTAGGGTTAAAATTGAAGAAGGTGACACATAATGGTTTTTGTAATATATTGAGATCTCTTTCATAGTCACATATAACACACAAGTGAAATAAACCTACCATATTTCTCATAGATAATAAAAGTTTATAATATGTTGGCACACCCTAATGGCTCTAACAAAATACTCCCTTGTTTAATTCTATTAACCTTATTTAAAGATAAAATAAAACACTATCCCTAATTCACAACATCATCACATAATCTTCTAGTCAATTTTACGATTGTCTTAGTCTTGTATTATTGATTTTCTAACTAAGTTGTGTTGCTTTTCATTTCCATTTTTAGAATATTTCCAAATAAAGTAAGTTCTAAATCAGTTTCTATCATTTCTAACATATTTGTAGCATTCTAATTTTATGTAATAGATAGTCTCATTTGGGTAATTAGATTACATTTTACCAAAATTTGATAAAACCTATTGGTGAACTTGTCTATTGATTTAATGTTGTAAAAAACTAACCATAGATGTTGCTAGGTTTTATATTTATAGTTTTTATAATTCTAGTTGTTATCCTAGGGTTTTCATATCTGATAAATTATTTATTAGTAACAACATTCATTTTTTTTTTTGTTATTTAGTTCAATCGAATAAAATTATTTATACCTTTCTTAGATTTCATGATAGACTAAGTTCTCCTCAAGTTGAATAATTTTAGATTTCAGTTGATAATAACATAATAGTAACACCTATTAATATATTTTATGATATGGATAAAAGATAGTTATAATTATTTCTTTCAAAGAATCAAGATATGCAAGATGTATTCATAATGAATGTTTGAGAGGAAATTATGAAAGCATCTAAAGGCCAATCCTTTGAAACCAATAATCTTATGGATTATTTACCTTTATTCAAACCACTTGATATAAATTTTATGGAACTATTTACTATGGGGTAAATCAAAGGATTCAAAAAATTAATATGTTAATTCCTACTTAATCATTGGGAACACCACCTTTGGTTAACACACATTTTTATTCTCCTGATGTACAATCCCTTACACACAAGATTCAATATTTGAAAACTAAGGTTTTACATTTAGAACAAGGTGATTAGAAACCAAATCATGTGCTTGATTATCACACTCTATTACACACTCCATTGGTATAACACATAATAGTATATCCTCTACCTACAAGTTTGTTGGCACCCAAGATTACACTATATGATGGAAAGGGTGATCGAGAACAACATTTGAGAGCATTTAATGTACCATGTTTGGACTATGTGTCCAATGAGATGTTATTTACCATATTATATATGAGGAGTTTGAAGGAATATGATTTATAATTATTTTATGACTTACCTTACACACTCCATTGGTTTATATGTTTTTAACACATTTTTAATCAATATCAGTGAGAAGATTTCATATGCCTAGATTTCCAACTCAAGTAGAAATATAATGAGCCTATCAAAAAATTCTTATGGAAAATATATAACTTGAAGATATCTTCAAATAAATGTTGCTTCCAACCCTACATGAGTCCTTCATCTTTAATAATTTTCTCTCATCCACATATTTGTGCCACACAACAAAGAAAAGAGAAGTCAAATTACTGGCAATGAATAATATTAAGTATGTAACCAATACATATTTCAATATAAATAATTCATGTAATCCACTATATAAGGTCATTCCCATTAATAAAAATAATGATCAAAAGGCAAAAATACATTCAGTTTTAAGAACTAACTCCATGCATTGTATTATCAATTCCTCCAAGGAGATAGTTTACCAATCTATGAAAATATCCATATAATGTATTCAAAACACTGTTGAGATGCAATATCATATATATCCATCACATTAAATAGGTTAATTTACGTAAGTCTCTTCCTAAGGTATTGAATCAAATGATTTTTATAACTTTTATTGAGAACCAAAGCACATTAATAATAGGTGCACTAGTCCAAGGCATAATATTCAATATTTGATAGACAAAAACAAAAATTTATGTGGGAAAAACCTATAGGCAGTTCAAAGGTACAATTGATTGAAAAATAAGAAAAGAAAATATTAAGTGATACTTTTTCTATCCATACAACTAATGAGATATAAGATACATCAAGAGTGCATTATGCATACAATACACACCCTCCACTAGTTTCTTATCATTCTCTTAGATAAGCAAAGCATCCCTTGAATGGCATCATTGGTACCTACCATAACTCACTACTCTATAGGCCAATCATCAAATTAACATATAATGAGATAGTAGATGATGTTTTAGATTTGAAATATTTTTTAATTTGATCATATATTAATCACCAACCTATTTAGAGTGTCATGGTTGATAATGGTTAAAGTGTGAATGTGTGAACAATCACACTTATTAATAATCTTAGATATACAAATGATAATTTTCTTCCCTAACCAATCATAATAAAAGGATTAGTTGGCCACTTAAAAACTCCATTGGTGAGATTACATTATCATTATAGGTTGGTCCAACACATGTGGCCATGAAGTTTAGAGTAGTACCCAGTGTAGGGGTCTTTGATATATTATTGGGGTTCCCTTGGATTTAAAAAATTCATGTAGTTCATTGTATAGTTCACAAGTGTTTAAAGTTATCTTTTTTCATGAATTTTTGGGTATCCCATATGAATAACCCATACCACAGATAGATACAATTCATATAAAATATATTTTAGTTGATACACCTAAAAGGGTTCAACCTACCCAAAAAAAATTTAAATGCCTACCCTTCTAAGGAGGCCTATACTTGAAAGGCCACTTTAATAGAGATTTTTAATAAATTATATATATCCTCTCTCTACTTCCACATGTACCATATTTATATTAAAAGGCACTAAGATTATTTCACATAAGGCACCAACATAGGGTTCATATGCTCCACAATGGATTCCTAAAGCCATAGAGTTCATCATGCTCAATAATATGCAAAATATACTATAGATCATCATTATGATAGTATAACTTATGGTATGGACAAAAATCAATATTTAGATTCTAAATTTATTTTAGTCACAATAGTATGGTACTTTCCATTTTGGGAAGGTCACCATTCCTATCCTATATACAAGACCCATTGAATGTCCCTTGCGTGACTCACCTGTTAGTATCTCTTTATTTTTTATTATCATAATTTTTCACTTCATACATACATACATACATACATACATACATACATACATACATACATACATACATACATATATATATATATATATATATATATATATATAATTAAAAAATTATGACCTATAAATGATATGTGTAGTTTACTTGCATCTATTAATCTATGCTCTGTGTGTGTGTGTGTGTGTGTGTGTGTGTGTGTGTGTGTGTGTGTGTGTGTGTGTGTGTATTTGTGTGTAATGTGTTTAACAATATTACATGAGTGAATGTAGAAAATATAGGTTATCATTTAAAAAAGTAATTATATGTTATTTCACTATCTAAAACTTAGAAATTAGAAACAAACAAAAGTGCTCTACCTAAATAGTAGTGCATTGTGTTGTTATCTAATTTCACAGGTATCATCCCACTGAACACAAGCTAAAAATTCAATCATGTAAATAAAATTTCTATATCTAGATAGTATTACACTATGTTGTTGTCTGATTTCATAGTTATCATCCCATTAAACACATGCTAACAATTCTCAAATTCAAAAATATCATAGGCATCCTACAACTTGTTTATAATTCATTAAGTTCATTGGGGGAATTATTATACATAGGTTTTATAATTATTTGGATATCCTTTATTTTTCATACCTCAATTCTTTAAAATGTGAAAAATTTATTGATATTTATCACTTGTGCTTGGATTTATATGTTCCCAAATACTTGAGTTAATGAATTTACTAATGTTATAAATTGATATGTTGATCAATTACACATATTCATGCATGTTTTTTTTTTTTTTGTGCTTCATGTCTTATGTGTATTATCTATTTTCAATAGTGTAAATTTGAAGATGTCTTTATGTGTGTCTATGTCTCTAAGGATATTGTATGTTTTTATGATTGTGTGATTAACATTTGAATATGTCCCTTGAATTTGACCCCTTAGCCTTGTATTATGTGCTTTGTGTGTACTCATTATTTATGTGTGTCATATCCATGATAGTTATTTGTTCTAGATTATTTATTTTCTAATGTCATGATGGACATTGTGTATATTCCATGTTTCTTGATGCCATGATCGATTTCATGTCTTGATCACTTACTAGTTCTATTTAATTTTCAATACTCAATTTTATCGCTTATCTACATGCTTCATTACTTACATATATATTAATAATGTCAATATTTATGTTTGTTTTCACATGCATATTACACTAAAACTTTTAGATAAATTTATATATCATGATGCCATGTTCCTCCATGTTGTCATTACTAGTAATTTTTACATATTTCATAACATCTCTCACATGTTAATTTTTATTTTTATTTAAGTTATTATGAAATCTCCAAAAAACATCTCAAAATATGGGGCATACATAGTGGATTATCTTAGAGAATAATCTCATACATTACAATTAAAAAAATTGTAGGTTTTACTAGTTAATCATGATTCATACCTAGAAATAAACTTGAAGAATATTCTCTATAGAATAAAAGTTATTCTTATGAAACACAATGCCAATATCATCCTACCGAAAGTGAAATACCTTAGATTTTATAGAATTTTCATAAAGATATGAAAAAATTGGGTCCCCATTTATCCTTAAAGAAAAGTGGGATGTTGAATACAACAAATAGTATATTATAGGGGGAATACTCCTGAGTATTCAATAACCTAGAACTCTGGTTTTGCAATCTTTAGATTAATATTGAAGTGTGTCATAGAAAACAATACTTAAATTAGAAACATGAAATATATTCCTAAGTTAATTCACACAACATACTTGCCTTCTAATTTATTAGATTTGTGTGTTAAATGTGTAGTTTATTTAGCCCTTGTTGTGATGAGTTTTTTAAAGGTTTTGATGAAAATATAGGTTTCATTCTAGTGTTTGTTAAATCTAATCAAATAAAGGGAAGATTAGGAATTTATCTACTTATATCTAGGTGTCTATACCATTGATAATTATACCTCAGGCTCCTTCTTTTCCCCTTCCATTATTTTCTTTTAACCATGACGTGTGGTGCATTGACCTTACTTCATCATGTGAGCTTTTTTATTTTCTTTTGCTCTTTTGAAATCATTGGTTATTTTCTATATTTTTTTTGTTTATCTTATGTTTAGATTAATATAAAAGAGAGGATATTAAACCCTAGTGAGCTAGTATAATTATAAAATAAATTGTTACTAGAACATCCCTACGAACTAGATCTACTCCTAGAATTGTCACTTTCAATAAGTATTTAATATGATAATTGAATTTTATCCAATAAAATAAGAAAAAATTATAAATTTGTATGAATTGCTCCAAGATAAACTTCCACATGCTTGGTAAAATTATTCAATTATGACATTACTCAAAATAATCCTTTGATTACGTTCCTTCATCCTAAAGACTAAAAAACACAAAAATACACCCAATCTGTAAACTAGTCCCCAATGTGTTAGGATTTTGATTTTACCCTTTTTTAAAAGTCATAAACTCAATTTTATTTTCATTTTAGCTTGGAAATAACTATATCAAACACAAATTCAAACATCAAAGAAAACAAAAAACAACTAATATAGAAAGCAGGAAATTACTCTAGAAAGAACTAAAATCTAATCTAAGAAAATAGAATACTGAAAGCAAAAAGATTAATCTAGAAAGCTCCCAAAAAAATTGAAAATCATTGAAAAATAAACTAAAAATCAAAAACTAAAATATATATCATGGAAATATACTCTATTTCTATGTTTAAACTTATTTGAATCTTCTCAATTAGTAATATCTATAGATGAAATAACTTTGAAGATTAATGCTTTAGGAACTATCCATTGACTGGATATGTAGGATCATTGCCTTAGAGGTCCTTCAAATGAAATACATTATTGACCATGATATCTAAAATTTGATAGGTTCCAATCCATAGTGGGAAAAATTTATCATGTTATCATTTCTTTTCATGGGCTTTATCCCATAGTAGCACCAGAATTAAATATTTTGAATGCTTTGACTTTTGCTCTTTTATCAAACCACCTTTTGACTACATCTTAGTGTTTGTTTAATGTTTGTAAGGCTTCAATCCTTAAACTCTATTATATCAAGAAATCTTTATTTTTCTTTTTTATTTTATTCCATGTAGTCTTGCATGAACTTATAGGTGGGTATCTTCAACATGATGGGGAGAATTAGTTTTCACCCATATACCAGTAGGTAGGGTGAAGGTTTCAAGGATTTATTGTATCTTGTCTAATATTCCAAAAGAGCATACTTTAGTAAATTTCACCAATCCCTAGGATTTTCCCCTACTTATTTCTTGATTACATCAATCCAGTTTTTATTTTTTTTAACTTTGGTAGTCCATTTCTCTAAGGGTAGTAGTTATAAGCTGACCTAGTTATGATATGATTATCATGTGCCCATTCAGTCAATTTCACTAATATAAAATTTGGTCCATTATCACAAATGAAAGATATGGGCATGCCAAATATAGTTTTTATGTGTTCCTCCAAAGGCAAATCACATCTTGGGCTCTACTATTCTTTTTGGCTATGGCTTTCATCTATCTAGTATAATAGTTTATAGGCATAAGTAAATATTTATGGCTTATTGAAGAATTTGGGTTTATTACACCAATCAATTCTAAACCCCACTATGCAAATGGCCTTCCTTCAATAATTATAAGTAGAGGCATTATTGCATGTACTTCTCTCTTGGCTAGTTATTGAAATTCATGATAGGTTATGACATGTATATGAGAATCTGTAAAGATGGTTGGCTAATAGTAATCCAACCTCATTCTTTTATTGGTTGTGGTATTCCTAGTAGGGTGAGCATTGCCTATCTTTTAATGCAAATTCTCTAAGATTTCCTTAGCATCCTCTATAAATACACATCTAATATAAATACCTTCATAGTTCCTTTTATAGAGGGCTCCCTTATTGATCATGAAATGAGTATATTTGAGTCTCAAATATCTCTTTCTTTCTCTATTAATCTCCAAGGGACAAGTACCTATAAGTAAATTTTATATTATATCTATATACCATTCTCCTTTAGAAATTTATGCTTCACATACCTCTTAAATGGTCATTCATGGTTTAGGCTTAATCATGAGTTGAATAATGACTTTACCTCTAATGATATTTTCAAGTTTGATCTCCATGTGGAATTATTGGAGCTTGGCCATCCATTTGCCTTGATGTTCTCATAGTTCATTCTATGATAGGGTGATCTTGACAGTAGGGTCAAGTACAATAGTAATGGTTTTGTTCCTCAAGATGTAATATCAAAATTTCTTTGCTACTTTAACAAGAACAAAAATATTCTTGCCAATTATAGAATACCTAAGCTTTGCATCCTTTAGATTTATGCTCATGAAGGCAATTGTATGCTCATTTTCATCCTTTTTTGTGTGATAATTGTGACAATAGTGTGTTATAAAGTGAATGAATATAGATAGAAATCTTTTGTGAATTTTTAAATAATTAACACTAGAGCCTATGATATGGCATTCTTAATGTCTTGGAAATACTTTTTGGCTTCATTTGTCCACTCTATTTTAACATCTTGCTTGAGCATGGCATTTAGAGGCTTGAGGATTTATATAAATCCTAAGATGAACTTCCTTAAAAAGTTTATATTACCAAATAATGACTTGATTTCCTTCCTATTATTTGGTGGATGAAGTTTTAAAATTTCTTAGATTCTATTTGGATCAATGGTGATCCCATATTTTGTGATAATATGTCTCAAGAGTTTTCCCTCAGTGACTCCAAATATGCTTTTCTTTAGGTTCAATGTAACATCAAACCTTTTATATCTCTCAAATATGGACTGTAGGTGACTCATATGATCTTTTATATTCTTTGAAAACATCGTAAGATCATCCATATAGATAAATATAAATTTTCCTATTAGTCCTTTGAAGGCATGATCCATGGCACATTGAAAGGTATATTCTACATTTATTGGGCCAAATTGCATAATTTTATACACATAAGTACTTGATTTCATAGTAAATGTCATCTTCATTCTATCCTTAGATTGTACTAGTACCTAATTGTAGCTTAAAAATCAATCCAAAAAGGACATCATTTTAGAACCACTCACTATTTGTATTACTTCATCTAGAGAAGGCATAGGATAGTTGTATTTCTCAAAAGCTTTGTTTAGATTTCTAAAGTATACACATAATCTGATCTCAACATTTTTCTTTCTAATTGGGACCAAATTGACCACCCAAGTAGAATGTCAGATTGGGAAGATGATTTTAGCACTTGATAAATCATCCACTTCCCTCTGAATAAGAGGCTCTAGAATAGGATTTATTAGCCTTTGCCTCTATCTAAATTATTTATGGTCTTGCTTCAAGGGAATCATGTTAGTGATGACCTATGGGTCATACACATTCAAGTATTCATATGTTTAGGTGATAATTTCTTTGTATTGATTGATCAAATCCTTGACTCATTATCTTTCCTTGATAGTGTAGCTGAGACCAATATTCACATAACATGGGTTATGACCATATCATAGATTTTCCCTCTTGAAGTTTGATTCATCAACCTTGGGTTGCCTGAGTTGTTTTGCCTAAGGGTATCATTTGAATGGTCTTTCCAAGGAGACTAATCCAAATGGAATTCAATTTTATTTGAGTTGGATAATGACCTCTTTATCTATTTCTTCTTGACATAGGTGGTTAATATCCTTATCATTGATTATTTTGGACTTGAAATCACTTGAATTAGTTAAGAACTAAATAATCTACTGATCATAATTAAATATATATAAATTTTATACATTATCTGAAATAGAGGGACAAAGAACCAATTCAATAGAAAATATCTTTACCTTAGACTCCTACAATGGCTTGAGATTGGTAGCTAGTGAATCAGTGGCTTAATTTTACTCTCTTAGGACTGCTACTATGTGAAAATATTTAAATATTTTAATTAAATCCCATGCTCTATGATTATATCTCCTTAGAGAAGATAACTTTCACTAATATTTTTTTCTTACTTGGTTAACTACCAACTCTGAGTCACCAAATAATTTTATTTATTTTAGATTATTCTTTAGCACAAACTATAATCCTAGAATTAGAGCTTCGTACTCAGCTCTATTATTAGTACATATAAATTTCAATTTATAATTTGCCAAAAACATCTTACCTTAAGGATCAATCAAATCAATTCCTATGCCTGATCCTTACTTGGACCTAGCTCTATCAAAATACATAGCCCATAGATGATTCAAACCTTCAAGTTCTAGGTTTTATGATAGATTTTGAGTGGTAAAAGTATAAATACCAAGGCTAGGAGAGTCATTCTTTACCTCTCCATTTTTTACATTGTATTTCATGATGGGATATTTCATTCTTGACTCTTTACAAAATTTGATCTAGTTCATAATTCCTCTCCATGGTAGTTAAATATGAGAGAAGTTTATGGAAATATATCTATTAAATGTTTTGGAATAATCCCTACTTAGCAATAATTAATATCCTTCAAGTATGTCCACTACCAAAATATCGATGGTCATCTAGAATATTGGTTTAGATGCTAGTTAAATGAATATGTTAATCAATTCTCCAACTAATGGTACCACCATTTTGTCTAGTTAAAAGACCATGATCTTTGAAGGACTTCAAGTGATACCAAAATTCTTACATATAGAGGTAGGCATGACAGTTGTAGATGCTACAAAATCAGCTAAATAGTTATGAATTTTCTTACCAAATGCCCTGATAGTTAGTAAAATTGGTGGCACTTTGGCCTTGCTATTATTTCTAGAATTGGCATCAACAACTTTTACTTTATCCATAGTCACTCTATTTCTTTCCATAAGAGCCTTTCTATTAATGGAATTCCACAATAGCTCCTTTTATTTAGTGATTTGGAATAACTTATGAAGAGTTATATTTTCCTTAATTTTCTTCATATCATCCATGATGTTGTATCCTCCTTTACTCAATTCTTCCTTACTTGGTAGTTTATCATTCCCCTTTGGAGGGGGATTATTATCTACTTTAGGATTTAGAGAAATCACCATCATATTTGTAAAATTTAAGGTGGTAAGTGGTTATTTGTTCTTTAAGTTATATGCACCTCTCTTGAACTACTAGAAAGCATGAACTTCATCCATATTATCTTTTGGTTCAATATCTTTTCTTGGGAAGGGTAACTCATGAGTTTTGAAGAACATAGTTGTGTTAGAATATCTAGGAATCTAATGGGATTCTAGGGGATTATTCATCTAATCCTATCTAGTTACTTCCATTTGAAATATCTTAAATTTTGTAAAAAACTCAATTAAACTGATCTCACCATGTTGGGATGTATCATGTATTTTACACCAATTAGGAAGAGCCATTTCAACTATGCTGATTTCTAGGATCTTGCTAGGTTTCTCCATATTATTTATAGGCAAATTGAATGGTTTGATATATCTATATAATCTAGTGTTTTGGTTACCAGTTGGGGTGTTAACATTGTCCATCTTTTATTTATATTTAATAAATTATTACTCAAATTTTGGGCCATATTTTAAATAGAACCCAATTTAATGTTTTTGGAAGCCATAAATTGTAGAATATCCATGGGAAGTACAACTAAATGTTGGTTCTATTAATAACTATTTCCTATCACATGATTGTTCAATTAGCCTAAATTAGTTGTGTTATCTGTATTAGTAGAGGTAGTGTGTAAAATTGATTTTGATTGTATGCTAGAATGTTCTAATTTATGTGTGTTATCTGATTAAGTAATGGAAATCCATTGTTAATGTTAGGATCCCCAAGAATCTATGAGTTAAGATGCCTATCAATGTTAATTGCTTCTTTGAATGTTAATGCCAAAGTATTGGTAGGAAGTTCTCTTCTCAAGAATATGATGGTGATAGGGTCTAAGGTGTTCTTGTACATCTCTAATGCTAATGATACTTCTAGTTTATACTTGGGGTCAACTAGTTTTACATCTTCTACCATCTTGCATTGAAATCATAGATGGGTTCATTAGGCTCCTTCTTCATACTGGTGAATAGATGGTATACCAATCCAAGATTGGTGAAATGTCCAAACTATGAAAAAAATTCCATTTTACATTGCTCCCAATTGGTGATGGATTTTTATGTTAGATTTAAGTACCAATCATAAGTATCATCCATTAAAGTAAAAGGGAATAATCGACATGTAACATCTTCATCAACTACATTCATTAACCTTAAATTAACTTTAATATATTTGATATATTATTCTACTATCCTTACTCCTAAAGGAGAAAAGGATGATAGGTATTTTTGGGATTCCAAGGCAAAACATGCACATCTCCTAAGATGGTGATGGTAGATCCAACTAACTAGGGATATTTCTAATCCATTGGTTGATTAACAGGTAAAGGTTTATTTACAAGTGAGGATTTCCCTACTAGAGGGGGATTGTTATGAACTAAAGTTGTTGGCATAGCTCTAGGTTTATTTTGACTTATCAAGGGTGACATTAATAAACTAGCATAGGAATTAGATTTGGTCACTCTCTTGGGTAACTCCACTGTAACCTACACTAAGAATAGCATCTATTTTTATGGGTTCAAGGCCCTTCTTATAAAATCAATGAAATACTATTGATGTAGGTTATATGAACACCATAGTTGAATGAAGTAACCTCTAACATTTTAGAATGTTAATGGAGGTAAACTCCACTCTAGGTCATGAGTTATAGGTATGCATTTTATTTCAACCTATTGATGGAATAGGCTCAGGGCATTTAGTTTTTTGACAAGGTTTTTGGATGGAGGTGTGGCCTTCTAAAATAGTGAATCTCTATGTGAGTTAGATGGGTGGCTGATTTCTAATCTAAAGTGGGTAAGTCTTAATAACAAACTCAAAAAAGAGGAAGGTAAGGTAGGGTAAAATGTAAGGCTCCATGGTTCTTTGGAATCACTTCCTTGGATGGTTTATAAATATATCTATGATTTATAAAACCTATGTTTGTTCCTAGCAACAATATCACACATACAATCAGACATGGCTAGGAAGTCTAAATAAATAAAGATGTAGGGAATTCACAAGCATCAAACAAAGGTTGTTCCTTTTAGGGTAGATTTTACTTACCATTAATTAGGAGATTATGTCTTGGTCAAATGAATTATCTGAGGTAGTTATTTCACACACATAGAAAACTACACCAAATAAAGCACTAGTACACATTTAAAAATATGATTCAATCAACTTGATTAAATTAATCAATATATTCACTAATATTTCAATAGCTATTACACATCTAGGATCAGTATATCAATTAAAATAATCAAGAATCTATTTGTAGCTATATCACACTAAATATTATTGAAACACACAACTATGGAAATAACAACTAATTACATGAAATTATAAATAAAAAACTTAAAACACTTCATTGATGATCAAAATTTCTTTGCTACTCTATATTCTAAAATATTTTGACAAAAAACTAAGTTGGGATACAATTATATATATAAACTTGGGGAAGGGGTCTGCTCATCCTCCAATTTCATGTAAGGTGGTTCCATGTGTCAGATAGAACATATAGCTCTAACTATGATCTAAAATTGTATAAGAGAAAACTAAAAGTTAAAAATAAATAAATTGACTTTTCCAAAACTATGCAAGATGTACATGTACACAATATATAAAGTCAATTTTTACAATAAGCCACTCAAAATACAAGGAAAATATAAGTACATTTGTCATTACAAAAATGTACATGCATAAAACCTCAGCCTATCAAGGCTTAATCCTTTGGAGCACTACATGCACCTTAGTTGGCATAGAGGTTGAAGTGTCAGTTGAAGATGTGGTCATACCATTAAAAACCTACTTATTATTTATTTTATTATCCTCATAAACCTTTTGTGTTGCTCTATGTTACTATTATATAATGTTTAAATT
The DNA here is from genome assembly GCA_037957365.1 of Torreya grandis. Lineage (NCBI taxonomy): Eukaryota > Viridiplantae > Streptophyta > Pinopsida > Cupressales > Taxaceae > Torreya > Torreya grandis. Next base: position 1,213,115 of record JARHVA010002698.1, on the reverse strand, counting down.
TAGTAGTGGTGGTTGATGAATTATTTGGGTTTATCCAAAGAGATTTGCATATTCATCCTTGGTTATTTGAAAATTACTCTTTAAGATTTCAACTTCAGTGACCTTTTTTAGCCTTATTTAATTTAGAATCAATTACTTCAAGTTTTAGGACTTGTAATCTCTACTTAAAATCATTGGACACTTCCTAAATATGATTATCAAAATTGATCTTACTAATTAACTTACCAATGGAGTTCTTAACTTTGGATAACTTCAATTCATGTAAAATTTGAAGGAGCTAGGCCTCATGTGCCTCGTATCTAAGGATTAAGCCCCTAACATGTTGTATTTAATAATTTTCCTCTTATTACCAAATGACTACTATATTTAAGTGATTATATGCCTTTAACATCATCATAAGGTCGAGTTGACTGTATAGAGAGTTATTTGTATAGAAAACTAACATCTTTAGTTTTACATTGTCCTCTCTCAAGGAATTAAACAATTAATTATCTTGGTTCACATGAGGGGCCATCTCAACCTTCATGAACTCCATGGCTTCCAAGGAGTTATAACATCTAGAAGATGCCTCCTAAACCTTAGCTTCTATGCCAGTAAGAATATGTATTATCTTGGCCCGCTCTTTCAGTTGCTTCAATTTGGCCTCTAATTCTTACACTTCTACCTTAATCTCATATCAAGATAATTCCATACATTTTTGGATTGAAACTATGGCATCCTTATGTGCTTGTGATAGGTCTACAATATTTTCCTCATATGGAGATTGTCCTGGTTGTTTGTTTTACCTCTTTGTGAGCCAAAACACTTCTTGCCTTTCTTCAAGGATGATATGGGTGCCTTTATCATCTACTAATTTCCTCTTCTTTACCATTTAAAAACTTCCAATTAGGGGATCAAACAAAGTGGAAATAAAGGGAATCTTAGTGATTCTAAAGTTTGGCTTTTGTGAATCCTTGATTCTTAAATCTATTACCCATGGAAGATTGTCTAACTAAGATGCATCATAGGTTGTGACAACAAACTCTTACTTAGCATCCTCATGATCTGTCTATTTTTTCTTGTGGGCCTTGGTTAGGGCATTGGGTAGGGAAGGCAATATAATTTTAGACCAATCCACTCCTCCAAATTAAGGATGTAGATGGATCATGATCACTTGGGGATCAACCTTCCTTCCCCTACATGTACTTATCACTATAGTTACTTATGTGGAAGTGGTAGATGGTAGTGGAAGGGTGATTTGGGTGGAGTGGACATGGAGTTGTGAGGTGGCTAAGGCAAACTACACCTTCATGGATTCTTTTTTCTTCTTGAGGGATCTAATAGTTGAGGTAATACAAAGAATAAAAGGGTTTTGTATGGTGAGTGGAATGGAAGTGAAAATGGAAGGATCAATAGTAGTAGTAGCGATGGAGGGGGTAGATGAAAGAGCTTCCATATAAGTAACCTGTCCAAAAGTGGGTAGAGAAGAGAGAGGAAAACTAAAAAAAGATTGAGTACTTAGGAAAGTGAGATATACAAGCTCTATTTGGAGGTACATAGCTTTGGTTATATCTAACTTTGCTTCCTTATCTGAATCATCCTCAATATCCTTGATGATCACCCTATCTTCCCTAGCTAGTTTTGAATGTGGAGGTTGAGTAGGCAAACCTTATGATGTCTCCATTGTAGGACTATCTGTAAGAGTCCTATGCTTCCTCTTATATACCATAGGGGTATTTCATTTTATGGGGGAGTATTGAGGTATTTATATTATTACTTATGAGGTTATTATCCCAATAATTATAATAGTATGTAGTTGGGGCATAACAATAGACACTTGATTGGAACCAACAATAATAAATTCTTATGTTTTCTTTTCCTCATCAAAATCTATGCTAATGGGATCCCTTGCTTATCTTCCCCTACTATAACTAGGCTCAGGTAGCTTGGGATATTTCTTCATTATCTTCAATTTCAACTTCAAAGGAATTTCTTGGGAGGAAGAAGCTACTTGGTCCTTGAATTTCTCCTTGGACTATCCTCTCTATAAATATAAATGTTGTCACCCTTTGTAGAGTTCATTTTTACTATCCAAATCCGTAGTAGAAATGGAAGGATCATCCTGGATCATGCTCAAATGATCCTCTTATATCCCAATAATCCTTTCCCATTCTAGTATGTCCTTATCAGACTTGGCATTAATAAATAGTAAATCATAGTCATAAGGCTCATGATTATAAGGGATGTTAAATCCATGTATGTGCTTTTGGATCATCCCATAAAGATACCAATATCTATATGCAAGTGTGGGGAAAGGATAACTCCTACATTTTCCACCTACTTCCCTAAAATGCTTCCTCATTGTATATACCATCCTATCAATAGTTATAAAATGACCAAAATACAAAGCCTTCTTCTTCCCTGATAAGTCTTCTTCATTTCTTTTCCATAACTATAAGGTGAATTCATATTCAATTAATTTATCTAGTACAAACTTTGGGAGACATAGGGGCCAACCTTGTTTCCCCAAATCATGATAACAATGAAATTTGGGTAAAGTAAATAATCCCCTTTCCATACCAAGTTATTTATAATGTTATATCTAATTTGAGGCATGGGTGAGCCATGAATGGATTACCAAACTTGAGGATAGACATCTTTGGATATCATCACCATATACTTGGTATAGCAATAGACATGCATGAATTGGTAATGATCATAGATTTTATTCTTTTGACAATTTGTGGTTGGAGTCCATAATTCACCAAGATCTTTGTAACACATACCCATGACTGCATAAAATAAATAATACATCATGTATAAATATCCTAAGGTCATGGGATTCTTGTCCCTATGAATAATCTTCTTTCTTAATTGAAGCTTGATTCTTTTTCCCAAGGTGTATGTGACATCATGTGTAACCATCATATACAACAGTGATACCCAATCCAAATTAATAAAATCAATACTAGGCATACCATATAATTGATTAAGAAGATGTATACCAATGTAAATCCCCATCCTAAATTTTTCAATTGAAATTGAGCCTTTTGGATTCTTACTTTTCCATGTGATGTTCTGGGAGTAGCCACAGAGACATTACCTTCTCCATTGACGTCTTTGCATTAAACTACACCAATGTGTGTTTTTCAAAATAGACATCATATATAATCAAAGACAAATATATTTGAAAATATACTCCTAAAATACATGCAACCATCATATTATTACTATAATGATGTAGGAAATCATCTTATAATATCTTCCCTAAAAAGAATAGGTCCCTTAGGAGGTCAATGCATGACATTACTTCTAGATTGGCTACAACAAAGTGTAATCTTTAGAATTTAAATGCCAATAGTTCCTTAATGAATAATATATCTACTACTATCATTTCATCTTCTAGTGAAAACATGTCCACCATAATGATGGCATCTCATAATGTTGAATAATTATGGTACTTATCTCTAGATATTACAACATCAAAGACTGTATCTGTTAACTCCATGGAGTCCTTACTTGAATATGGGGATGGTAGATTCATCCCTCAAAATTTCCTAGCTGTATATTTCATTAATTAATACTCTATGTTTCTTCTTCTATGTGTTATTTATGTTGTCCATATAATTCAACTCTAGCTTAGTCATTGTTTTACTCACAATACTCTTGAAATGGAAACCAAGTCTCTTTGTCACTATAATAAATAAGGATACTTGAATTCAAGTTATCTTGAATGAAATTATAAATTTTAAATGGTGTTATATTGCCTTTATAAAATCCTACAATGAATATTAGTTTGTGTGACATAAATGTGTAACATTCACTTGGATTCTATTTTCCTATATAATTCAAAATTTTTAGCTCAAGTTAGAGGGGGTATTTAAAGTATTGATGGGAAATGTTTTTACCTTTATTTTTGATAATTATGGTGAGACTATTATATTACTCTTAGTAATAAGTCACTTAGGTTCTATATTAGAAAAAATGCTTTTGAGATGAAATCTATAGACTAATTTATTTGGGGGAGTTCTTTTGGATAAAATTTTGCAACAATTTCCTTGAAGAGATATTTAATTTTAAGAAAAAGTCCTAAGATAATTATCCTAAAGGGATTTTTCAAAGGTTTGAAGGGAATTTTCAATTTCTTAAAAGGTAATTTTTGATCTGAATGGTCCATTTTGTAGGGAATTTTGACCATGATCAAAGTCCTGAAGTGTCTACTTCTTAAAGAAATAAAGGACACTTTTGATTTCCATAAAGGGTAAATTTTTATGTATAATGTTCATTTCAAAAGTCCTAAAGGGTAATTCACACAAAAATTTAATGGTATGTGCCTTGGGTCTAAAGGATCTTTTTGCTAAGAAAAGGGTTATGACAATTATCTTGAAGGGTAAGTGGTCACTTTAAAAAGGGTCAAAGGCTTGGGACAAAAATTACAAAAGATATGATCATGTCTAAGGGTCCAATACAAAAATTCCAAGGGGAACTTTCCATAGGGTAAATATGTTGAAAATGATATCCCAAAGGATAATTACCATAGAGTAAAGGGTTTGGGACAAAAGTCTTGAAGGGTCATTTACGTAAAACTCAAAGGGTATGCGCCTTAAAATATCTATTAAAAAGGGGTAAAGTGGTAAATTTTGAAAGGACAAAGGGATAATTCAAAGGACAAAGGACACGTTAATTTTTTTTGAAGGGTTAGTTCAAAATTCTTGAAGGATATGTGGAAAAAGATTCAAATGGTCTACTTCATGACAAAAATTGCCTGAAGGGTCTACTTAATAAAGGTTGAAAGGCACTTTTGATTTCCCTAAAGGGTAATTTTATATATCTAAGTTTCATTTAAAAATCCCCAAAGGGTAGATTTGATAGGGTCAAATGGATAATCCATCAAGGGATTTGTTTCAAACAAAATGTTTGCATTCAAAAATTATGTAAGAAAAAGAGCTCATAGGCCAAATTCCTTTGGGGGAATTGTTTCAAAAAAAATGTCTATAATAATTTACATGATAAAATAAGTCTTTGTGAAAATTAATTCCAAAATAATAAATTCCCAAAAACATCCAAAATGTAAAACCTGAGGACAAATTATAAAATTGATGAAAGAATTACCCTGAAAACGTACACCCAAAAAATAGTCTCTATAGAACAAAAATTAGTCTTATGAAACACAATTCCAATATCATCCTACCAAATTTTAAATACCTTATATTTTATATAATTTGAATAAGCATATGAAAAATGTGGTTCCCCATTTCTCCTTAAAGAAAAGGGGGATGTTAGGTATAATAAATATAAGATTTTTCTCTAAGTAGAAACCCTAAGTTATGACTCCTCAAGTAGAATGGTGGAAGAGTATATTATAAAGTTAAAATTAATGATTAAATCCTTGTCATCTCTAATAAATTATAAAATTAATGTGTTTATATAGTTGAATCTAACCCAGTCCTTTCCAAAAGTTTAGATGACAGGGTCAGCCCAATCAACTCTATATATTTATTGATAAAAACAAATGAGGTCCTAGTCTAGGTCCTCCAAGGGCCAACCTATAATCTAAATTATATTTTTCAATTAGAGTATAGGGTCGATGGGTTCGATATTGTATCATAAACTATCAAAAAGTATTTTAGTCTGGGAAAGGGATAATAAAGGTGGAAAATGACGAGAAGAAGGTACAAAAGAGGAGGAAAAGCTTAGGGGAATATTTTTAGGATATTTTTGGAATGATAAAAAGTGGTTGTATAGGTATAATAATCCTATGAAGGACTAATATTTTTCCCACCCCTTTCTTGGTGCACCCCTTAAGGGGTTTACTCATAGAGATTGAGACTTGACTGGTTTTTACAAGAAAGAAATCATTAGTAATTGATAAAGTTTGAAATTTTTATGTGTATACAAAACACACCTTAATTTATTAAGAACATTCACCTATAAATTAGGGTTGGGTCATGTACATTCTAATCTAAATTCATCAACATAGAAGAAATCTCCAAGGGTCCTATCCTCTCTAGTCACCAATTTTTGCACCAAAAAACATAATAGTTCACGTACCCAATCAAGTGTATTCATTCATTTTTATTTTATTTATAAGTTTTATTATATTTACTTATTTATTTTTATCTCAAGTAAAGACCAATTTTATATGTGTTTCATTGCATGTTTGTGTGAATCATAATTCAACATTGTGTTCTACATTCAATACTATTCTTCATAGGTAAGTTCATGTACATATTTTTATTTTAATTTAGTACCATTTAATTTTGATAAATTACTAGATAAAGGGGGGGGAGTTTTATACACATAAATTAACATTTAATATAAAATAGTGTACTTATGACCATCCTTTTATACACACTTAGCTCATGCCTCATTCCATTATCTTTTAATCACCCTTCCTTCATTTCCTATGCAGATTGACCCATTTATACAAGTAAATAATTATCTCAAAATTTCCATATTCCTCATTAAAAATAACTAAAGACTATCCCTTGAATAATCCATAGTATAGACTCAATTTTTTTGGCTCCTCAAATAATAACGCACCATTTAGACTACCCCACTCCCCCATCCTAAATAATGGCTAGGTTCTCAAATTTAAATTCATGTAATAGGTCATCCTTCACATTTATCATGCCATTTATAAATTAATTCCCTATTGATAAATATAAAATCACCTTTTAATTTCATATTACATGTAGGTTGCTCACACATTAAGAATCACTAGAATTATAATTTCACATTGAGAGCAAATTCCTTATTTATCTTAATTTTGAATACGTATAATCCTATTAACCTTGAGATAAAGTTTTAGTACACCTCCAAGGTCACAAGTCATGATTGAATCACTTAATCACACCATAATTAGATAAGAATCTATAATTACACCATTATTTCACACACAACATTGTATCATGGTATAGCTACATGAAGTTTGATCCCTCTTCAAAGTATTAGTATATAGGTAGTGCTCAATATAGGGGGTGTTGAGGTTTATCACAACTTCAATTGCTAACCCATTTTTACATTTTATAATTTATGGTATATTGATCTAGGGTTACAACTTAAGAATGTTTCATATAGTGGTTTTCATAATAGATCAATAACTCCCACACATTTAGACATAACAAATATAGGAAACAAATTTTTAATATAATTTACAAAGCATAAAACCCGAAAAGACATTTATTCACCTTGAGGACATAAGTTCACCTTTCCCATATCTAATTATAAGAGCCTTTCCCAAAGATAAATAAGAACACTAATCCTAATTTAAAAGACCATTAGAGACCCTCCCATTTAGTTTCATAGTTTTTTCTCCATCTTGTGTTGTCAATTTTCCAACTAATTTGTATTTATTTGACAATTCCCCATTTAACATCTTTTTAAATATAGTAAGTTTTAAATCAATTTGTGTCATTTATTACATATCTATAAATTTATTACTTGATGTAAAAAATTATCTCATTTAGGTAGTTAGCTTCTATTTTTTGTAAATTTGATAAAAAAATCAAGAAAGGATGATGGAAATTGAAAAAATTGAAAATAGCAAGGCTCTGATACCAATGTCAAGCTAGGTATTTAGACTAAAAATAAAATGATATTGGTGAAAAAAAATTATTACATTAACAAATGAAGAATATATATATTATAATTATATTTAGAAGATAGCTATTCACTTCATGTACTACATGAACTATTCATCTTTTACAAAAATACAAAACACTGCTCCTATGGGATTATTACATATTATGTACAATAATATTATAGTGGTTGATTGAGTTATTATGATGGTTTTATTTTATTATTTTAATATGATCAATTATTTTTTAATTTGAATACTCATTTATAATTAATAATAACCTAGGTTCTATGTTAATATTGACAAGTTTAGAATTTCACAAGAAACAAGGTGCATATATAGATGTTGTAGTTTTGTTAAATGTGTTTTAACTTTAAAAGATAAGTAACAAGTGTTTTGTTAATATTGATATTTCATATGATATTTTCATATCAAAATGACTATCATTACTAAAGTTATTATAAAAGGTTCAAGCATCAGTTTATAGACATAAATGAAGTTTTGACAAGTGATTTTATTTATTCTAGTATGTTGAATCAAAATATTAAATGATGCATACAATATTGATGCTATACAAGAACATAATGAAGTTTGTAAATAGATAAGTCATGTTGAATCAATATTATATATTGTCCTATGATTGAAATGATATATTATATAGATCTATTATTTGTGAAACTTGAAGGCACATATGAAGTGACTTTCATCATTATTTAAGTAGTATGCTATGAATTAATTCTATTTGGTTGAATGTGAATTTTTAATAATAACTGGGTAACTTATATCTTCATGATTTATTGAGTTCAATAGATGATAACAAGTATGAAATTTATTGTACCTTATATGAATCTATATAGAAGAATAAACTAGTTATAATTTTATTTTATTTAGTCTTTAAAATTGTAGGTTATAGTTGGAAAATAATTGCATGAGAAAATTTGACAAATTATATGAGATTTAGTAAAGATAACTATAGTGCATTCTAATAGTATAATGAAGTAATATAAATTATAGTGACATTATTATTAGATGTAGTATAATAAAAAGTGACATGACATTAAATATTTAAATTTAAAATGTTTATAATAATTTACTAAATTAAATTAATTTTATTGAAGCACTCATATGGGGTTGATACAAGGTTATGAGACCTAAATAAACATTAATGAAAGATTTTTTTTATAAGTATAATGATTAGTAACATAAGACAACCCTTTTATCTTATCAATATGAAATATTAAAATAATAATTTGAAGTTCAAGCCTCATAATCTAGGTCATTGTAATTAAAACTTGAGGCAAAAAATTGATATTATCCACTTAACAAGTTCCTCAAAATGGCATTCCCTAATTCCATGTAGTGTATCAAAGGCACCTATGTTGAATTTGATAATTTTAATGGGATAACTAAAAATAAAAATGGATATGGAGATAGATAAGAGTAGTAAGTAATTAACATTTTTTAAGGAGATAAAAAGTCTATTAGATAAGATGGAATATGGTGGGACCCACCTAATATAGGTGATACATTTCAATAAAATGGTCATGAGTTGACTGAGTACAAGGAAAAAATGGGATTCATAACCCATATAATATATATATATATATATATATATATATATATATATATATATATATATATATATATATATATATATATATATATATATATCCAATGATGTGAGAAGAAGGATTTTAGCTATAAATCCTTAATCTAGTAGTGTATCATGTCATATATATATATATATATATATATATATATATATATATATATATATATATATATATATATATATATATATCCAATGATGTGATGAGAAGGATTTTATCTATAAATCCTTAATCTAGTGGTGTATCATGCCATCTCTATAATGGTAAATTATTTAATAGGTAAATTGTGGGATATAAACCAAACATAGATGTGGTCCACAAATGGGAATGACTAAAGGCTTCTTCTTGATTTATTTATCAAATTTGGATGATTGAGCTTGAATGTTGGTGGGTGTTCCCTAGTTATCAGGGAAAGATAAGGATTTTATTAAAGAAATGGATGCAAATATTTTATCTAGATAGGGACAATATCAACCATATTCTTGTTTAGGTATGGTTACTAGGGATTCCACTTGAATATTGGGAGGAGGAGATAATGATTAGAATTGTAAATACATTTGGTAATCTTATTACCATTACTGCAATAACCAAATCATGAAAAATATTATGTAGACACTAAATATGAATTATATAGTAACTTAGTCTTATATACTTGAAAAATACCTATCATCATTGTACCCTTCAATTGTAAGACCTTATAGCTACTTAAAGGCTCATGTTAATTATCTCTTTGTACAAAATTTATTATCTCTTAGTGTAAGCACTAATATTTTGATGACTAGGCCTTATATACTATGAAAAATTCTATAAACCTGATCATTATCCTTATTTACCATTTTTGAATGTGCACCTATTTTATAGCTTCCCAAACACTTGTGTTCCAAGTATATGCCTAAATAAATAGAAGTTCCCCTTTTAAAACTAAGTGTCTCATTCGTAAAAGTCATCTAATTTGTAAATGAAACATATCCTTATGGTTGGACTAAGTGATTTAGTGTGAGGTATTTTTAAAAGGGATTGATGTATATACAATGCTAACCCTTGACCAACCCTCATTCATACCACCTATAAAATAATGGGAACTAATAACTTGCGACTTACCAAAAAACACTTAATCAAGCATTCAAGTGAGAAAACATACCCTATTCATCTTTATTTCAATATTAGTCATAGGAAAAATATACTCATAGTTTTAATTAATGAAAGAGCATCCCATGAGCCATATTTTATAGGTTAAAATCTAGGGCACTCTATGTACCTACTTATCAGACATTACATCTATATGTACACAAAATCCAACACATAGGGGATAAATACATAAGTTTTAGGTCCTGGCTATGTACATATCACTCATTTATATAAGGGTCCTTAGGTTAGCTTGACATCATGTGCCCACTAACCCATTTTTCCATATTCAATTCAAAGGTGAAGAAGCTAGTTTTTGATACTTTGACAAAGAGTGATAACCTATGTTCATGATCAAAATACATTAGAAGAAAATAAACATGAAATATATAATTTTATAGGTGTTCACAACTATATTTAGTCATTATTATGTACTAGACATCTATGTCCAACTTAGAAACTAGTGTCAACATGACTATCTAGATTTGACATAAGCATCTGAGGAAATGGAGTGAAAAATTACATAATCTAATTACTATTATAGGATATTTATCTAGTCCACTTCCATCTTGTTTTAACCCAGATTTGCATGCACATAGTAAACAATCTAAGTACTCTTGTTTTAAATTTATTACAATATTAATCAATAGTTTTACTTTTTATTTATGGCATATATCAGTATTATAAATTTATGATATTTTTTATCCAAGTTTTAAAATTAATTGGCCTACTATAGATCTTTTTATCACCCTTGTGCATAATCATTTATATATTATTAACCCTAGATAACCCCCTAATAAATTTAAGGTTAAATATTTGGTGAACCCAATCATTGATATAAATTATCACATAAGTATTTTATAATGTATATTCTTCACCTTTTTTTCCTAATATTTGTTTAATTTATTTCATTCATTATGGATGATATATATATATATATATATATATATATATATATATATATATGATGACTATGATTATGAAACTCTCCATCTCTCTATCAAGGAAGGAGTAAATATTGATTACCATTATATTTTCACCAATGCACAATCACTTCATATAATATATTTAAATGGTCTTAGCTACTATCCCTCTAACCAAGTATTTTTCATCACCATTTAAAGATATGAGATTAAAAATCTTAAGGAAGATAGACAAGATTTTTCATTATCTTATACAACCAAATTGGCTATACATGAGCAAAATTTTCATTCATTCCATCATGATAAATTTAATGAAATCCACAAGGATATAATTAATTATTTACAAACTAGTCATAAAGGAGATTTTATTGCAAGCATGTTGATTCAAACTCCTCTCATTCCAATATTTACAAACAATATCCACCTCATTAAGGGTGATAATTCAATTTTTCCTTCATTTGATATCAATTTTTTTTAAAGGTAAATAAAAAGTAATGGATGGTTTTCCAAATTATATTTAAACATCATGAATAAGGGTGCATTATAAACATAAAGTGGAAAAATCTCCTAATGTTGCAAAAGAATCATCTTTGCCAAAGACACCTAATAGTCTAATTATTATATCTTTACCAAAGGTGGATGAATTATCAAAAGATAGGATAAAAGTTAAAAAAAATCAAGATATAATACCATTACCAATATATCCTAAATTTAGTGAATTCAATATTTCAATTGTTATTCATGAGGATGATAATAAAAATATGCCTAAATTTAAAAGAGGTGGTGGATTAGAAGCAATGATAACACCTTTTTCCAAATGCCACCTTTCCTAGTAATTATATCATGTCCATGATGAGTGTAATTAGATAAATTAAAAGAAAATTACATATTATTCAAATAAAAGTTCCCCAACATAATGATAATAAAAATATTACCTCATTCCGTAATTAATTTATTACACAATGTATACTTGACTATCCTTATCGGTAAGGTTTTAAATTACAAAAATTACCACTTTTCCATCATCATAATGATCCCTTTGATCACATTATTAAATTTTTAGATTCTTTTGGTCAATGGGATAAATACCAAAAACTAGTGTTAAAATATTTTCATATGAGTATCATTGATGAATCTCACAATTGGGTCTATATCTTACCTAAAGGTTCATTAACTTAAATTTTACAATTAGAGATGTCTTATTTTTTGGATTTTAACATACATAAGGTGCTTGGAATTACATTAGAACATTTTCACAATTTCAAACAACATGAAGATGAATCCCTTTAATATTATGCTATTTGATTTAAAAGTACATCATATGTCTTAGAATTTAGACAATTAGATTTGGAATTACAATTCATATTTAGTAGAGGTCTTCTTTCCAAATTAATGGAAAGATAATTACATAAACAATATGATTCATTCACCTAATTATGCTAAAATTTTCATAGATATGCATCATTCATATTCACACATTCAAACAAACTTAATATAACCTATGACTCAAGACCTCTTCAATAAGGAAAATATTTCCAATGTGATTATCATTCCATAATAACAAAATAAGAGACTTTCTTGATGTTAAATTCAAGAGCCTTATGGCTCAGATATCAATATATAAATATGATTTTTTTTAATATTTATACTCTCAAACTTAGAAAATTTAGTAAGATTAGAGAAATCACCAAAGGATGGTATTATGAGTTCAAATATGGAGGTCATCAAAGAATAAATCTTATGTTTATTTAAAAATATGATTTTAGGGATTATAAATTGTAGATAAGATGTGTGGTATGATATATTATATTCTATCCAATCAATTTTAAATTATGAATACAATAAAACTCTTATTAACCCTATCTCTATAAAGGAATTAAAATTCACTATTTTTTTAATTGAAGAAGACAAGGCTCATGGACTGGATGGTTTTCTTGTAGCCTTTCAAAAAATTGGGAAATAATATATCATGTCATGATAGTAGATATAGATTAATTCATTTTATCTATAAAATTTGCTTAGATAAATTAATGATACATTTTTTGTCCTCATCCATAAGAAACATGGGGCCCAATAATTTAAATATTTTAGATCAATCAGTTATTGTAACACTGTTTATAAAATCTTTACCAAAATATTTGCCCTAAGATTATAACTGATCCTTCCCCATGTCATATCCCAACAATAAGGGGTATTTTTTAATGGAAGGAATATTAAATATGACATTATTAGTGTAGTGTAAACCATACATTCTATATAAATATGTAATAAATAAGGTAGGATTCTAAAATTAGATATGAATAAAGCTTATGACAAAGCCTCTTGGAGATTGATTACCAAAATTATTGAAAAAATTGGTTTCCATGTTAAGTTTAATAACATGGTAAACACAAGTATTTAAACTCCATTTTTTTGGATATGATTAATGGCTTTCCTGAATGTTTCTTTGACAAATAAATAGGTATATGAAAAGGGTATAATTAAAGGTGTCAGAATTACCTCTTTTCTAGGTCTAATTTCACATCAACAATTTTTTGATGTTATTACACTTTATTAGTTGTAGCTTTATGAAAAGTAAATAATTATAAGAAAATGTTAGTAAATTATGAGGTCTTACGTAAAATAAATAATCTAGACAAAATATCCCTTTTCTTCATTAGTACTCCAATTATTAGGAAGCATAATATCTTGATAATATTGGGTTTTCAAATTAATTATCTCACTTATACTTATCTAGGTATGCCTCTTTTCATAAAGAAAGGAAATTCTAGAATTTGGAATACTCTTATTAGAAGGTTTAAAAGAAAAATAGATGGATGAAAGGTTTTATTTTGACTTAGGCAACAAAATTAAAGCTAATTAAAAATACCTTTAAAATCCTTATAATGTATATGATGTTAATTTTTAAAATTATAAATCTATAGTAGATAAGCTATAATAAATTTAAATAATATTCATATGGATAGGTATGGAGGACAAGAAAAGGTTTTCTCTAGTATCTTTGGATAAAGTGTATCTTCTAAAAGGTATGGTGTGTTAGGAATTTGTAAAATAAAATAGAACAAATATTTAATTTAAAAATTATATTAGATAGTTTTAAAAGATAAAAATCAATGGATAAATATTTTAAAATAAAAATATGTGGACATGCCTAAAGCAGAAAGATTTCTATTAGCTAAGTCCATGCTAGTTGGTTTGTGCTTCTATAATTTTCTAGTTGAAAGTAGAAAAATATTATGGATGGGTTGTAAGTGGAATGTGGGTTTATGAGAAAGGACCTTATTTTGGGATGAGACATGTATCTTTTAATATAATTTAAGTTTGATTAACATTGGGAAAAAAATTAGTAATATGTTGAAAAGAGACATGGGAAAGAAAGTTGTTGATTATATGGAAATAAAAGAAGAAAATATAGTTTGGAAAACCATTTCTTGTAAAGTATTAAATTAGGAGAAAGAGATATCATCCATGATTTAAATAATATTATTAAATCTACCACATTAGTAAATTTTATAGAAATGATGAATTAGTGGGGACTTATTCTACAAATAGGGATTTAAAATGTTAGTTTTGGGTATAAGATGGCCCTAAACACTAATCATTATGGATTTCCTTGGAATAAAATTCAAGATAAGGTTCTATTACCTAAAATTTATTTATTATTCTAGTTTATTATCTTAAATAATATTATTACTATAGATAGTTTGATGAAGATGGGACTTATGATTCTGAACAAATGTGTGATGTGTGAAAATAATGTTGAAATTGGGGTTCATATTCTTATATAATTCAATTTTTGCATATCAAACCTCAAGGATTATATTTAAAAAATTTGAGCTTTTTTTGTTACAACTAAACTCAAATTTAGATTTTATTCTTCAATAGAATTCTCCATTTTCTAGTGATATCCTCAAAAACTATGGAAATTGACTATTCCTCATGTATTTTGGGGCCTATGATGAGAAATAAACCTAATAATTTTCCATAATCTGTAGAATTCAGTGGAAATGGTGGATTCAACAAAAGTTCAATCAATTCATGATAACTTATCAACAATAAAGAGTAATAAAAACTATATAATAATGGATGGTGACATAAAAATAGTATCCTACAGGAATATAGGTAATGAGGAGACTAATAATATGGATCAAAGGAAGCTAGATAAAAAAATGTTAAAAGGTCATGTCCATCTCTAGGGTTGGTTAAACTATACTTTTATAGTGCTTCAAAGGGTAATCCATGTAAGGTTTGTGGAGGAGGTATCATAGAAAAATCAATGGGATCATAGTTTTTTGCTTATGTGGGTAATTTTGGAACTCAAACTAATCACTTAGTTGAAGCTAAGGAAATTTTATGGGGTATTAAATTAGCTAGGGGTATGGGGATCAATCATATTATTATAGAAGGTGATTCTCTCAATACCATAAATTACTTATCTACAAATAATTGTACAAGTTATACCATAAATAACATAATAAATGACATTTAAAATATTATCCATCACTTTCAAGCTATCCATAGTCAACATGTGTATAGAGAAGGAGAAATAATATCATATTGGTTTGTAAATAAAATGGTTACTAATAGTGATATGGCACAATGGAGGGACATTTAAGGTCTAACAATAGAGGTGATTCAAATAATTCATGGAAAATCCAATTATCCTAGCTAATGTTAAGAGTGGGGCTCATGATACCAAGTTTTAATAGGAGTAAATTTGGTCTAGAGTATTAGCAATAAAAGATATGTCATGATTTTGGTAGGGACCTATAAATATTGGCACAATGGAAACCATCATCTCAATATAATTAATCCATATTTTCAAATTTGTGAAAATTTAAGTTGATCATTAAAAAAAGGCAAAAATAATGAAATCATCACATTAATAATATCATTTCTCCTTAGCATAACCATGACAATAGACACACTTTAAATAATATTCATGTGAGGATCATTGATCTGAATTGGCATGATTTTAAAATGGATGTGAATTTAAAATATGCTTGTATAAGGCTTCTAGTTTAAAAAATATTATAAGTTATCAAAAACACTTACAACAGGAATTGATCTTGGCTCTAGAATAATATGGGAAGAGGTAGATGTTGTGTTGAACCTTTGGTTGTAGAATTAACAAATAATAAGGATATGATGTAAATAATTATTTAGTTGGGTGGTTTTTGAGATTCATCAAAAAGATTATAGGATTTGATCCACTCATCTCTATATAATTTTCTAAATCATGGGATGCTCAACTAGTGATTATGATTGGTGTCTCATTCATAGTTTCTAAAGAGAGCATAGCACAAGCAATAGGTATGATTTTTTATGATATAAAATTATTCAAATAAAAAAGAGATAAGAATGAGGAAGTTACGTTTTTCTTAAGGTAAAAGGAAAAATTTCTTCATTTCCAAGGAAACTATTTGAGAGACTTGATCCCCATTCCATGGAATCAAGTTCTCCATCAAGTGATGAGATATATTAATCTTGAAGGTAGATTCAAACGTACCTATCACTTTACCTTCCTAAACCACTTTAGGCATAAAATTATGATAATATTTAATTTTTATCTATTGTTTCACTAAAAAATTTAATCTTGGACATTCAAGGAGAGAAAATTAAACTCATATTACACCAAGCCTTGATTTATTTTCTCTAACTTCATGCTAAAAACTAAGAAATTAGATAAAGCTCTACTGTTAAAGTTGTTGAGTACTAAAAACCTTGGTCATCCCCTAAACTAGTTGCAATAGAAAAGAGTGAGGGAAGATATAACTCTAGGTAATCTAAGATCATCATTATTAAAACTCATGTTAAAGTTAAACCATATATGGTTAAAGATAAACTTTTTTTTCCAAATGATGTCACAAACACTATGATATAAAACCCTGATGCTGATAAATAAATTCGCCATGTTTTTTTTATTTGGATAATGGCCATTATTATTCTTATTAGAGTGAGACCTCTACCAAACATATTAAATAATTATATTATTGTAACTATCTAGATAAAAATATGGTTACTTATGAATTGATAAAGGACCAAAAATTTGAGACTAGGAGAGACAAAAGGAAAACCCTTGATCTAGATGTATGAAATCTACATGATAGATTTATTTCTATGGAAAAATATATTGATTTGAAAATAAGTATTTTTAAGTGGATAATGAATTAAAATTACATTTTGAAGAAAAAAATGAAAATAAAATCAAACTCCAGCTAATGAGGGAGGTAATCAAGGTAAAAGGGAAGGGAAATAGATAGAGAGAATAGAAAAACTCAATATCAAGGTTACCTTGTTGGAGGATAATATTTATGAGATGGAGGTGGAAAGATAGAAATGAAGGAGGATATGGATAATATCAACAAATTTAGTAGGTTTTCCATAAATAAATGTGTTCATAGTATCCACGTAATGAAATAGGCTCTTGGGGGAAAGAGGAATAGACATGTAATAGAGCTAGCAAGAGATTGAATATGTAAGAAAAAATCAAAAAGTTAGCAAAGAAAGATATCATTATACATAATGTCAATGGATTATTTAATTTCATGGATGAAGAATGGGAGTTGGCAAAAGTCTTAGCAAACATTATTGACTTGTAGTTGTTGTTTATATATATTTTTCTATTATTTGCTATAGGGTGACTGTTTATTGCATCTTTTTTATGCTATCATCTTGGTGGGATTTTTTGTGCCATGTATTGTATTATTATGCTTATTGTATGGTTATGTAATGCTCTTATATTTATTTTCCTTTTTGTATGATGGTCGGGTCCCTCTCAAAATCTTATTTTACCTATAAAAATATTATATCAAAGGCATAGATACATATTATGAAATGTCATGAATGCTTGTAATAAATATTTTATAATAAGTTTGTTATTTCTTTTAAGTGTTCATTTCAATGCAAGAAGAGATTAAAGAACGTGTATAATAATTGAATCCCCAGTAAAAATATTTGATGTTTTGTAGTGAAAATAGGAATCCATTGAGATTAAAATCATTTTTGGGAGTAAATTGAAATTTAATCCCATCCTTAAACATTCTTAGGAAACATAATATGAAATAGTAGGTATGGTTATAATTAGAACTATTTCATCACTATATATGCTCAATTCTTAGTATAAAGGAGAGATCACCTCTTCAAATTTTAGCATGGATACCCACTTGAGATATATATGTATTCAAATAGACATGCTAAAAGGGTGCAAAGTGATATGGAATCTATTTTTTAGAAAAAATTATAAACAAGAGGTATAAATTTATGGTATTATTTTTCATTCACTACATATGGCTAACTTTGATAGTTTCAAGGATTATCTCATGGCATTGTCTTATCAATAAGGGTAAATAGTTTTATAATATTGTGGATGTATTTACTCCATTTTTCACCAATCCATTTATATTAGAGTAGGATTTCATTTTTTTTAAAATAATATGCTTTGGTATCTCCTTACATGGTTTCACTTTATATGTATGTATTTTTACTTTTGTTTGTATTTTAGAGGAATATTCTATATACTAAGATATAATATTAGACAATTTGAAATTCCACTTTGGACCTACCTTCACCATAAATGACTTATGCATGCATATATGTGTTTTATTATTGATTTTCTCACATAGATGTGTTATCTTTGCATCCATTCCTTCAAAGTTATTATCAGTAACCTCAAGAATTATCTCAATCTATGATAAACTAGTAAAATATAATACTCAAACTTATCTAAATAATCAAATAAAGGTTTTTATTTCATAAATAATAACTCCAAATTTAGTAAGAACCATACAGATGTTATGAGCCAAATATGATGGTTTTTTCCTTTGCCTAAAAACATTCAAATTTTAAAATCAAGTTTAATCTTCCTATCATGCCAATGCAATAATAAATTACCAAAATAGATGCATATAAATACAAATCAAACATATGGTATTAAAGTATTTCACTTATTTCTAAAACATATATACACTACTACACATTGAACAAAACTACCCTATTTTTCCAAATTACAAATTAGCCATTAGGAGTAGTCATTAGCCAAGTATGAAGCACACCAATCCAAGTGTGAGCATTATCAAGTATTAAAAACCAAATCATTAGGTTCATTAATATATAAAAGGACCAAAATTTCACATTAAAATTAAGGTAAAAATGATGTGTGTCTTGATTTCCATCTTTGGAG
Organism: Torreya grandis; assembly: GCA_037957365.1. Lineage (NCBI taxonomy): Eukaryota > Viridiplantae > Streptophyta > Pinopsida > Cupressales > Taxaceae > Torreya > Torreya grandis. Next base: position 1,193,717 of record JARHVA010002698.1, on the reverse strand, counting down.
TATTGGATACATAGAAAGAAATTAATCATTAATGCAAGTGATTAGGGTCAGCTCAGTCTATTACAATTCCTAGGTTTTTTATAGGTTTTATCCCATTACAAATGTACCTAGGGTTTTAAATGAAGCATTTGTATTTTTTGGTTACACACATATTATTAGACATAAATATTGTACATAGAAAAGAAATAGAAACAATCACACTTGCTTATGTCAAAATACATAAGCAAAGTTTATCAGGACAAAATTATATAGCTCACAAATTACTGGTAAACATTGTATGAAATGAGATAGGATTAACATAAAATGTATTTTATCTAAGATATATAAACTCATATAAGGTAAATCAAATAGAGCCTATTGGTACTTCGTTATATCGATGCATGACTAAAAGAATCTGCTAAACCTAGATAGAGGAGCACTTATATCATAAAATCAATGGAGAGTGTTTAAAAGACTCTATAAAGTGAATATAATAGAATAAAACTAACTATATCTTATAAATATTAATATAATCTAGCATTTCCAAAATAACAATATAAATAAATGGGATACTAAAACTAAAAAGAAGGAACCATAGTAGGAAAATGGGGGCCTAGGCTACATAAAATGGGAAATGGAAAGTTTGAAAAAACCTATAGCCAAACTAAGTATAAGTGTAGAGCATATTTAAACAATGATTTATACCTTCAAACTATTAATTATTCAATATAATTCTATAAAATTAAAGATATAGGTTTATAAATACTAACTTTAAATAGAATTTTTAGAGCTTATATCTCTCCCTTGGATGATGGTGCTTTGCAGATATTTTTATGGTTTTGAAGATCAACATTGTTGAATCAAACCCTAGGATAAAAATACTATTCATATTGCATCCAAGACTCCAAAAGATAAGTTTTTCCCTCCAGGGCAAAATCTAAGCAATAGCTTCTCCAGATGTAGACTTAAGTAGAGTTACAAGTAATAATAGTGAGAAAAATGAATGTTCCTCTTTGTTGGATTGAAATGGGACTTTTATTTATAATGATGGATGCCATAAAGCTTTCTATAATTTTATATAAAAATATCAATATTCTTCAATGTAGTTTAAAAGTTATCATTTAATTTTAAACTAGGCTAGCTTGGGCCAACTTAGTTGCAAAGCATGTGTCGTGACTTTCAGACTATGTTGACCTAAGCCAACCTAGTTTGATTTTGTGTGGGATGAAAAAAATAATACATTTACCTAGGATGATATATTCAAAAAAATAGGTATTGGTTTACTTATGATGTATTAGTTGGAAAATTTCTTAGGGGATTAAGTTGGGGGAAGTGTAGTGGATATAAGTATGATAGATAAACAACAATGCCTTTCACAAATCACCATCAATTTTCCCATCCATTTACCAATGTTCCCTTTAAGACATGCACTCAAAGAGATTAAAATTTAATAGGTTGATACAAGTGAGAAAGTGTTAGTAAATGATAAAGTTTAAAATACTATGTGTATACATAAGCCCCAATAAAAGCTTTTCATGTGTCACCAAAGTGTAACATGGGATGGAGTTTCAAGGAAAAAAATAAAAAAATGCTAACTACACTAACAAATTATAGTATAAAGTAAAAAGTAAATGAAAGTACAAAATTTTATAAATATGTACCTTCACTTACCTTGTTGCTATGGAAGATAATCTAGGTGTGAATAAGATGAAGAGCGGTATCTAGTGTGTAGAATAAAAGATGGGCATAACGAATAAGATAAAATTTGAACCTTCTACAAAAATATGGTGTTACTACTAAATAATTCTTTACTTTTTCAAGATTCTAAATTGTATTTTTATTTGTGAAAAGGAGTTACATAAATAAAGTTATGTGAAAAATATGTGATTTCCTAGTAAATAATTAAAGGTTTAAAATTTTAAAACTTTATTATAAAATGGACCAATTAATATTCATTTACATGGATCAATTACTATTAATTTACACATTTTCCATTTCTACACATCAGAGTTCTAGGTATCTAAATTTATAAAAGAAAAGTAATGGAAAATGTGTCAAAGGATGGGTTGTTGAAGAAACTAGTATAGTCCAAGTATGGGGTGTATTTATTATTAATATGTAACCTTTTTAGAATTAAAATCTATCATATTATGAAAATTAAATGTTGGGAAAAATCCATGTAGTGGAACTTTTCCCAAATAGCTTAGTAATAGAGTAAAAATTGAAATGGGAAATTGGTAGTAGCAAAAATGTCAAAAATTAGGTCAAAGGTATTTATGATTATTTAATGAAAATAACTAAAAAAATAATAAAATATTAGCCAAGTCAAGGTAGTTAAAAGTGGAGGATTTTAATAATTAACTGGTAGCATTTGTGGTGGTTGATATAGTTAAATTCTAGGGTGGCTGAGAATGCAATTTATGGCTGATAACATAGAAAGATGCTCAATAATGTACATGCTAGCTGATGTTGTGTATAAAAAGCATTGATATAATATAGAAAGGTTGATATAGTTTAGTTTTTTATAGGGTCTATATAGTCTAGTTATATGGTTTATAGTGTTGAGTGTAATAGATGGTCGATATAATTAAGAAGGTAATAAAGATAGGCCGATGTAGTGTTGTACATGGTTGATGAAGTAGTTAATTTTATTATTATTTTTTTGTTTTTTAATTTTTAAGGTATGTTTATATAATAAGTTCTCTATTTTTTGGCATTTTTAGAGGTGATAAATACTTTGGAGACTATTAGATGCAATTTGGTTACTAAATATACTAGATAGATTATCTACAATGGATCAAGATCAACTTACTACACTTGGTTTTGGTAGACTCATGTAGATGTGACATATCCTTCTAAGCATTGCATTAATCACCATGTTCCTAGGAACATGGGAGAGACTAACTAACACATTTTAATGGGTGTGGATGGGGATACCATTTAAGAGGGTATTACCTTAGAGAATGTGCATACTTTGTTAAGATTACATATTATTAGCACACTAGTCATGTATAATACGCTAGATTTAAATGATGATACATGAGCCTTAGCATTGGGGGTTATAGGATCATAGATATATTCCCATATTGAATTTGTGGTGTGTCTTTTTTTATGTGTATGTTTCATCCATTACATATATCTATAAGGCAATTATTGGGCTTGTGACAACTCAATTGATCTATCACAAGTCAAATGGGAAGGTCCTATTTATTGAGGATTATCATTAATTATTGAGTTTTAGCATTGATGTTATCATTGATGTCATAGTTTATTGTGAAGGTGCATGGTCAAGTAAGATTTGAGGTATGTGTATGATGAGTTCTTATTAAAATATAGTGAGTGTTGTTGTTATGAGAGAGAAGTGTTTGTTCATTAGAGAAAAGAGTATTATTGGCAGAGTGAAATGTGATAAGGTGATCAAATACATATTGACAATATGTGATGTGACTAGGTCATTATTGAAAGATAATTTTCATCTTGAAAGAGAATTGGAAGACAACTAATGTCTTACATCATTGGTACAAATCAAGCATGAAAGGTACAATGCATAACAAGCATAGTCATGTCATGAAGAGACATGTGCATGGTGAACATGAAGATGTATGTGTAGAGGCATGACATTATTTTAGGAAAATGTAAGTCATGTGATCAAGGTGTATATGAATCAAGGAAAGTTTCAAGGTGAGCCTATAGGGGTAAGACCTTAAATCCAAGTCTGCAACTAAACTAGTCTTATACCTTGCCTGGCCTAATGAGATATCGTGATTTGTTATCAAGTCATGTGAAGGATGTATGGAAGTGTTTAATAATGAAACATATTATTATAGTAGTGTAAGAGTGTTATTTTAACAGTGTTATTTTTTTATATCATTGAGCTAAGCATGTTTGAGTATTATTTCTTGAGTAGAAGGTGTCTTGAGAAGCCTAGTCTAGATCCTATGAGAAGATGTGCATAGTGAAGTTTGGTAAAGTAAGTGAGAAAAATATTTTGAGAGGTTTTTTTTCATTGTGTGATCATGTAAGTAAATTTTAAATACTTTAAGAAGTGTTTCAAGGTCAGTTGTCAAGTTTCAAGTAATTAATAAGCCTAGTCATGGCATGTAAAGTCCTTGTGAGAAGGCATGATTATGGTGACTTAGTAATATAGATGCATAGAGGCATGAGAGGTTTTATGAGGTTTATTGATAATTTTTATGAGGTTTAGAGTGCATTGATAGTATCGTGAAGGTGTGTTTCTAGGTCTAATGTAACATGAAGACCATGATGTAAAGAGAGTATGGCCTAATGGGGTATGAGGTTCTATTTCCAAGGCAAGTATGGATAGGTGAGTGTTTTCAAAAGTGTTTCATGTTATTTCTATTTTTTTCATGTATTTTTAGGTTGTAGTTTGAATTAAAAGGTATGAAAAAGTGTTTGGAGGTCTCTTGAGTACTCAAAATGAAGGGTTCTCAACCCAAGAAGGATTTTCTTATGCTCATCAAAACATTGCATGGGAACCTAAGTCATTCATGGTAAATGGGTAAGGATACTAGATAAAAATAATAAGAATTAGATTTTAGATTGAGTGGATATGATTTATGAACAATCATTAATAGTGAAAGTGTGTTTAAACCTTTTTAGAACCCTAATAAAGACCTGATGTTGGAGATTATGCTCTAGAGTGCTCAGGATGGATTTTTATGGATAGATAAGTTATTGGAAGTTGTATTAAACTCTCCCAATCACCTATATGTGTGATTTAGTTATCTAGTGTGTTAGTAGATTATATAGGAGAGTGCTAATTTCTCAAATATTTATTATAATAGTCAAAGTTGACCAAGTCAAAGTATGCAAATGGATGGAGGTTGAATATTGAGACATGTATTTTATGTCCATGAAGGTTTATGGATAGGTTATAGGATTTAGGTGTGAAAATTTGGATTTCCAATTTGGCTAGTCGTTAGTAAACCTAATGAAGAAGAATGGTGTAAAACCCAAGTAGTGTGAAAAGGTGGGTTTTGATGTGATTTCATAATGTATTGGTGCATTGGAGTGCATGGTGGTGTTTTGTAGGACTTTAATTTTCTATTAATTCTTTGTATAAGGTTATGGTTAGTAAAATTGGTTGATATATTGAAGCCAAAATGGCTTGTATATTTTTTGTTAGGACTATGTGTAGTGAGGTCAATAAATTAGTCTGTAAGACCAATAGTTGCCACTAAAACTTATGATGTTTATATGTCAAGATGGTTTATAGATGTCAAAGGATCATTTTAGTCATTTGAATTTCTTGAAAGTGTTCGTATAAGTGTTTAAGGTCAATGTTACCATGATTGTGCTTTAATGTATATTGGTGGCTCTAAGTAAGCAAATTATAGTATAAGTTTGAGTCTATATGACTTGAGTTAAAGTATCTAATACATATTTTAGTGATTTTAGTGACTTGAAAGTATTGTTCATGACTTTATAAATCCTAGAAGTCAATGTAAGAGGTTGAATAGTTGAAGTTAAAATGTCTTATCTGTTTCATGTAAGACTGTGTGAGATAAGGTTAGAAGATTGGTCTGCAAGACCAATGTTTGATAGTATAGCTTGTGGTTTTTGCATGTGAGGTTGTTCTTAATATTCCAAAGGATCATGTGAATGTATTTTTAGTCATGATAAATCCTTTTGTAGGTGTTAAAATTCAAGTTCATCTTGATTGGTCTTTGAGGAAAACTGACAGTTTTGAGTGAACAAGATGTAGGAGTGTTTTTGAGTGTTTTTGCCCTATGTTATTAAGTCTAAAAAAATTTGTGTATTTTTTTTATGTATTTTAGGTTATTTTTATGTGATTTATTTTCATTTTTGTGTGTCTTTATAATGTTTTATCTTTAGTTGTTCAAGACAGACCTTTCTTATGTGTGAAGGCGTAATGTAAATAGTACTAATGGTGTGATTCAAGTGGTGGTTGGAGATAAAAAGTGTCATGAACCTAATATGAGCTTATTGGGGATATAGTTGTGTGTTATATGAATTTTTATTAATTTTTTTGGAGTTTTAAAGTGTTATAAGGACATCAAAGGGTAACATGTACTAATGAAGGCCTAATTGAATTAGGTCTCCTTAAGGCTTAAAAGAGGTTTTGGTATTTTAAGTTGTGGAAAATAAATTGTAATGATTGATTCATGTATGAAATATATTATAAGACATATTTTAATGGTAGTAAAAGTGTGAAAAAGTGTATGGATAACCAAGAGGTGTGTGATCTAGAGGATTGTACATGAATAAGGCCTAATTGGCTAGTTAGAGAAGCAAAGAGTGCAAGAGAAGGAAATAACATATTGAAGAGATAAAAGAGGTTTCTCAGATGATCATATGGGTGTATATAAACTATAATTAAGATATAACATGGGTACTATAAATGAATATCAAGGTCATATGACCTAATATGTCTTGAAGAGACCTAGTTGAGCAAAGAATCATAGAAGGGAATTTGAGAGAGATAGAAGAGTGAGAAGACATAAAGAAGGTGATCATCATATAATGTGTGAGAAATAAGGTTTTATAAAGGTGATAAAAAATTTTAAGTTTCTGAGTTGGTGTTGATTCATCTAGGAGGTTGGTGCCTCTTTGTAGGTTAGTGCTTGTTAAATCTTAGCTGAGTGGGTTCTTGACTAGTTGGGGTTGGTGCTCCATGTGGAGTTGGTACTTGAATAAAGATTATTTTTTATCTTATATTATTATAGTAAATTTTCATATATTAGTGGGGTTTCTTCCCCTATAGGGTTTCCCACATATGTAATTTGTTATCTTATTTCATGATCTTGTATGTTTGCATATGCTTTGTTAGATGTTCATGTTTGTATGAAGGGTTCATATATGATTAGGTGGAATTTAATGGATGTTTTGAAGACATTTATTCACCCAACCACCTCTCATTTATTTTTTTCCAACATTGTTTAAAATTATATATGTATACTACTCAATGTTTGAGCATGAAACATTATATGATTTAGATTTTATGATTTGGGTGAATTTAGTGCATGTTTTTATATTATTTTATCCTAGGGCCAACAGACTATGGGGATCATTATAATTTTTGTTAGTTATATCTATGAGAGGTTTCTTATGTATATGCCATTATGTTTACCTCATGTTATGAGTGATAACCTTCTACACGTGCTGAGGTGGACACAAGACCATGTGTTTCATGTTACACCACATGTCCCTACATTATAGAGTGTGATATAAGGTGAGATTATTTTTTACCCATATTAGGGTATGAAAGATAATTAAAGTCATGGTAAAGTACTTTTAGTTCATAAGGTGGACTAAGGATAATAGGACATTATCCTTAGTGGGTGAAGCTACATCTATTTCATTTTGTATGAGGTTATTTTGGGTCACCATATCTAATGACACATATATTGGTTCCTACATTTTGGGCCAAACACATAAGGGAGTAGTGTGGTATGGGAGATGTGAGGACACCAAAAAAGGTTCTCATTATAAAACCTAACCAAGTAATGGGTTTTAGGCAATGATGTTATAGATAACAAGGAGATATAATACTAGTTATTTTACCACATCAACAGATACCACAACTACCACCATAATCATAGAGATAGCTATGGTTTCTAGTGATACCATTAGTATAACCAAAGGTAGAGCAAAGGGATATCCAACAATTCATATTTCATTGAGTTGGTCTATTATATAGTGGATTCATAGTGTACATGCTCATATGATTCATCCTAGCTAGTATAAAGGTTTTACACCACTATGGAACCATGATTCACAAGAGGTGCTTGATGTTCAAGAATATGTAATGACTATTGGTGAGTAAGATGTGGTTTATTATGATTATTTTTATATTATGTATATATATATATATATACATTCTTAGATAAATCTATGATTTTGGAGGTATATATGTGAGATATAATGTAATTCTAGTTTTACATTTTATAGGTATTGTAATGGAGGAGACTTGATGGGATACTATGGTATAGATAACACATCATGATATATTAGATGGTGTGATACCATAAAATGATACTATGTAAATATTTTATCCTTTGGTGCCTTAAATAATTGCATATGCTAGTTAGTTTCAATTGGTCAATGAGGTAGGTTGAGAGCTACATAAACTATAAAATGTATCTCATGCTATATTACTAATAGGAGTAGGTCATGGGGATTTATAATCATGGTAGTCATTCACCAAGGAGATATCCACTCACTTAGATACATATAGATAATTAGTAGATGTTTAGACTGAGGTGGCCAATATGCAAGGATATGTGGATGGGATTTGATCATATATGTAATCACTATAGTGGATTATTTAGAGAGGGTAGTCATAAGCCTCTATGGGCAATGTATCACATCCTCATGATGGACCTCAGAATTAGATCTATATTTTTTACTATGATTGTATCACTTTGTTTCAAATTTTGATTCACACACACACACACACACACACACACACACACACACACACACACACACACACACACACACACACACACACACACACACACACACACACACACACACACACACACACACACACACACACACACACACATGTTTTTATGAATCATTAATGTTATGGATGTATTTTATTTCTATCACATTTTATTTATGCTATGATAAAATATATGATGTATGTGTTATTATTTTCCATAAAATGTGAGAAAATGCATGGTCAAAAATAATATAAATATAATAACTAAAATAAAGTAAGGAAAATGAAAATATGAAACCAAATTACTAAATTATAACATTTATAACTAAATGTCAAAAGATGTAAAATCATTGTTTTTCTAATGTGTAAAAAATGACGAAAACAAATTTAAAAATAAAGATAAATGAGTAAGTGAAATGTCAATATATGATAAGAACACAAACCAAGAAATATATAAAAATGATAAATCAATTTAGTAATTATTCTAGTCTTTAATTTAAAAGACTATGGTCATATTTGTACATCTCAAAATGTGGCATATTGTGTTTTTGGGAGATAGGGGTATTTTTTGAGGAATTTATGGTTCTATCCAAGGTCTTATACTATAAATCATAAGATTAAAATCAATGAAGATTTGAAAATAAGAATTGTGATCAAGAGTATGATCAAATAATAAATGATATTGATCAATGGGAATATTGGAGATAATGTGATGAAAAGGGGAAATGAAAATTACTACATAGGTGTTATACCAATTATTAGTATAAATGAGACATACTAGGAAAGTGTGTAAGTACTAAGAACTTGTTTGAACAACAAGGGATTAATATGTTATAAATATTAGATGCAAAATATTTTAATAAAAATTGAGGTACGTAGATCATCACATGAAGGTTGTATATGTAGGAAAAATTAATAATGGACCTACCTTACCACAATGTGTTCCTCATTCCTTAGGACCCCTATGAAGTTTCAAGTCTACTATGAAGATATGGTACTTGTGTAAAAAAATAGGTGAAATGATTAGTATAATGAGATATCCTATCCCAGTATATTATCCTACCACACTCAAATGGACCTCGACTCTATTCATGAGACCAACTGTGGAGTTTGCACTTCAACTAGAATAGGAGGTGTGCAAAGAAGAATCACATATTTTAGTGTGATTTTTAATTTTGAATTACCTTTTATTTATTTCATGATTTTCATTTTAACACTTATGGATTTTTTTTTCCTCCTTCATATGTATGTATAAAACCAATCATGAGTGACATAAGTGACAAACAAAAGAAATATTACATTGTGGTTACAAGAGAAAAATACTTAAAGACTATGTCAGTTTTAAATATTCTTATACTTTCCCACAAGTGTGAAATATCAATACTAACTATATTTTATTTCAAATGAGATAATCATAAATGATAAATGAGGATCGTTAAGAGATCCATTTATGTGATAAATGGTACAATGATGAATATCCTTTGTAGTAGATCACATGGTGAATAGTATGTTCTTGGGTGTGATATAATATCCATGTCATGTAAATAAATATACTATACATCAAAATGATCCCAAAATCATATATGTAAGGAATATTCATCCCCAAAATAGGGGGAATAAATGGTTACCAAATATAAATGAATCATAGAAAAAAAGTTAAATTTGGAAATTAATTTATCAAATGATTTAATTAGAAATAAATGTTTGTAAGATAAAATATCATAAATGTCTAAAGTAAATTACAAAAATTAAAGATAAAAAACATGAGAGCAAGAGATAAACAATGCATCATAAATTCTATCAAGAAATGTAAATTTTAAATCTAACTCATATGAATATTTGGATAATAATATGATGTATCACAACCATATGCTTACAAATTATGATATTTTTCATGACATACATCATGAATCACATTGTAAATTTTTTGTTGTAGCTAAAATATGACTTTAATCGATCTCATCTATCTCACAAAGAGTCATATGAGGACTTCCTAATGCATAGTCTCTATGGATAAAGTAAGTATGCTAGAAAAATGATGATCACATGTACTAATATCAAGGAACTGGTACTTGAATGTGACTAATATCTTCAAACATTTTGGATGATGTAGGTTATGGGGAAGGTTGATATTTCACCTAAAAAAAACCTTAAGTACATTGATAATAAGGTGATGGTGTAGGCCATGGGAAATAATAAAAGTATTATTATATTAATCTACACCCATATATGTGATGTGTATCACATTTATTCCAAAGGAAGTAAACATCCCCATGTTTATAAATATAATCTATAAGTATTGTATATAGATCTAGCTTCTTATTAGTAGGAGATTATATGGTTTCTACATGAAGTGAATTAATTTACTATCAAATTTGTCTATAGTGAGTAGAGATATATGTGTTTTTCCCATGAAAATAAAAAATATATTTAGGAGTAACTAAATGTGGAGGTTAACTATATATGGTAGGAGTAGAACCTAATGCCTTATATTATGCTAAGAATATCTAATATTCATGACAATCCTTGGCCTAATGACCCACAACCTTATGAAATTCATAATATGGTTCATATTCCCATTAAGTAGGTGAGGGACCAAGCTTGGGAAAACATAATACTTTAACATCATCACTAGGACAATTCAGAGTAGATGGCATACTAGGCTTAACATCTTTAAGAGAAGATCATAATGGGGGTCAAAGTATTGTGTCTAACACCTCAAGAGGGAGTATGCTCAAAGGATCATATGATTTAGTAAACTGATATGGTCCTATCATGGCATGATCAAGAAGCTTCGAAGAGGATTTGAATTGAATAAATGAGAATTAGTTGTTATATACTCCATCTCATACCTATGAACATCAAGTGGAGAATTAATAATGTCAAGTAAGGGAGAAGGAGAGGGAACTACATCAATAAAACTAGTAATATGTAAATGTAAAGAATGTTATAAAGAAGAAGTATATCAAAGTATTTATACATTTTTATCTTGAAAAAATCTAGCTAAAAAGGATAATCTAATGAATATCCATCATCATAATCAAGGTTATGAATATCAATAGAAAAATCATCAATGATTTTATTGATCGATGAAGGATGAAGAATGGGTTGTTTTGGAATCACTATGGAAGCAAGAATTTCATCTATTATCTTTTGATGAGACATAGGTCATAAAGAAGGAGGTAATTAAGTAATTATGTGTAAAGGGAGATCAAAAGTTTTTATTTTCAAATTGATCTCATCATGTTCATCATTGTCAAAATCTAATAGAATATATGGTATATTTCCTTTAAGTTCAAGGTATCCATTATAACCTCTATTAGAATTAATGGTATAATTTAATAATTAGGATTCATAAAAATGAATACTATGTAAAGGTTCAAGTGTGTGTATTTTTAAAATGCCACATTCTTGGATTTTTTAAAAATTTCATGGGTTTTTGTCTCCTTGAATATAATATATAGCACTATTTATATTAAATTTAATGCATCAACATGTTGATGGAGCTATATCTCTCATGTGATGAGTCCAAAGTTGACTAAGTAAAATATTATATGATAATGGGAAGTTAAATAGGGACCATAATAAGAATCCAAACATAACCTAGAGGATGTATTTATATTATATCATAGCCTTGGCATGTAATTTGGGTAGATTTAAGGTTATATTATGAGTATCATATTGTTTTAATGAATTCAAGGGATGTGACATAAGTTATATAACCTTCATCAATCACAGCATTCTTGAATTGGATATCTCTAACTTAGACAGTATGAATATTAGAGATCATTTTCATTAAATAATATTTCATTTGGAATAATTGAAGCAATTGGAAATTTAAGTGAGAAATATGTGTATATAGTTTCATTTATGTGTACAGACATTTTCTCACATTGTTGAAGAATACTATTCTCAAACCCAGAAAAAGTAGATTCTTTCCCCATAGGTGGAGATCATAATATGTTCATTTCAAATAAAATCTGAATTAAGATATTTTAATGAAAATTAGAAGTCATAATTAGTTATAAAAAAGTAATTTTTGATGGTAGGAGAGAAATTTTAGTTAGGATACCATTCATCATATAAAGTAGGAACAATGTTTGATAAAGTTGCATAATAATGAAACAAGTCCACAAAAGGAGAAGCAAAAGTGAATTTAAATTGATGATGATTAAAAGTATGTTATTTTTAATTTCTCATTATAGGTTAGCTAGGTGATTCAAGTTGCATTTAGGTGTTTTATTCCATTTATGGTATGGTTGGGTTAATAACTGACTCCCTTGAGGTAGTTGATGTGATGAGTGGATATGTAGGTATAGAAGTAGATTGATTTATGATGTTTGAGGTATCAAATATGTATGGTATCAAATTATAAAATTTACTTATGAGTGGATATGTATGGTATCAGATTATAAAATGAGTGGATGTATATGGTATCGGATTAGAAAATGTCATAGTGATGAAATAAGGACAAGTATTAAGTTGTATCATTGTATTTGATATAGTTTGGACATGTTTTAAGGGGTCTATTGATGATTTTAATCATACCACAGGTGCACTTAGTGTTTAATAACACTTCAAATTTTAGGATTTTTACAATCCATTTCACGAGTTATAGTTTGTTACTATTCAATGATTATCTGTAGTGGAATAGATTCAAAGTATGAAAACTATCCATAATATTTATTTGATTTAGTGGCTAGGAGCCATGAGCATCTATACTATTTGAATACTTAATAATTCTAAGGATTCAATAGTTAAACTAAATGGTTATTAACAATGACCTCTAAGCTAGAGTGAATCTTGATAAAAATAACAAAAAATAAGGGTAAAGAAGTAAGAAATGTGATTGCAAGTTTTCATCTCAAATATTAGGACAAAATTCCAATTACTTTGAGCACATTTGAACCAATTTATGCTATAAAACAACATAATCTCAATTTATATCACAAATTAAGCAAAATTTGAGGGAAAAATATGAATCATAAGTAAGAACCAAATTTACTTTAAAGGTTTTCTATTATGATCTAGATAACCTAAGTACATCTAAATATAGATAAAATAAAATGAAGTATATTTGAGATCTTTATAGTCAATTTACCATTTAGCACAAATTAATAGCTATATGACAAAGAATCTAACTCAAACAATAAGAATCATTTAAATTTAAGATAACTCCCTCTAATTGAGAGATATCATAGACATTCACTGAAAATTATCCAAATAATCTTTTCAAAATTCCTTAGGTGTATTAAATTCTCCTAGCATCAATTGCTAAAAAACTCTCTCTTTACAAATGGTAACCATCTGCCTATTTATAGGAAATATAGGCAATTAACCAGTTAATTTTTAAAAAATAACCAAATGTGCATAAGGACAGCTATCTTTGATACCAAGCTACAATGTGAAAAAAGTCATGCCAACTTAAGAAGAAAGAGTATATGCTAACAGAATAGCATATACTTTACAATAAGAATATTCTTTTAGGAATTCCATTGGTGGGTCCTTAAAATTATCCCTACTTAAGGAGGTTTTTCACCTTGGTGTATTACTCCTTAATTAACTCAAAATCCACTACATGCTTCATTAGACAATCCACTTATATATTTGCTAACTTATCAAATTAACTATCTACCCAAGATACAAGTTCCTTGACATATTGTACTTTTGTAATTTGCTTCCCTATAAAATTAATGGTATCAAGGGTCTTCTACTTGTCCTTAGTTGAATGACATTGACCATCTATGATTTCCTAGATGTGGGTATCAACCCTTTGTTTGAATTTTTCATCATCAATCAAGCCTAAAGTAGTGGTTTGAGAAGGGTTATTTAAAATATTCCCTAGAAGTTTCACAATCCAATTTACCAAATATGTGTTTCTCTTGATAAACTCCTTAACATCACTACTCCAAGTGATCAAATCTTCTTATTTATCTACCAAAACTACCATGAATATGTCCAAATGTCTGAGTTTGATAATCTTAAAGTTCAAGTCTTCCTTTATCTTATGCACCTTGATGAGTTCCTCCATCTGAGCTTGAAAATTCTACCACTGGGTGATTAAGGTTTGTGCCATCTCAACTTGATGGTCTAAATCATTTAATCCAAAATTAATGCTTTTAAAATTATTGAATGCATCCATTAAGGATTTATTCAACATTTTCAATATGTTTTTAGGAATTATCAAGAAGACCTAAGCTTTGAAATCTTGCTTTTCTATTTATAAGCTAAGGATCCTCTATTTAAATCCTTGAACTCTAACCAAGGCCATTGTTGATTGGGTCAGTACCACACTAGCTATATCCTCTTGAAAAATAGGATGCTCCCCTACTACCTATCCTAGAATAGGAGTTCAGCCTATAAATGACTTCACATTTTGAAATGTGAACTCCTTAGTACCAAAAATGACTTTCTTGGTCACTAATCTTTCATGAGTTTATGTCTCTAGATTAAATTAGACTTGAGGATCAAGTTATTTCACCTATGGTTGTTTGTGAATCTCTAAATTTGAAATCCTAGAGGCTCCTAGGGTACCAACCCATTGGCTTTCCTTATTATGAAGAATCTGGATGCTTTTCTCTGCTTCTTTATTTAACATATCTTGAATCTATGGCTTGACATTATCCTAAACACCTATGACAACTCTAGTTAGAGAGCCAATGGAGGAGAAAGAGATGGGATTTTCTATAACTTCCCATAAATAAACCAATCATGAATGGTTGGTCCATAAATAGGATTATTATCACTAAAGAGGATTATTTCACTAGTAGGGTGAGTGAAAGTTAACCTAGGCCTCTTTTTTGGAGCTAGAGGAACTAAGGCTAATTATTCCTATCTCTTTCCACTACTCAATGGAACCATTCCTTCCCTGCTTCTTTAGATGGGGCTTCTTCCTTATCCAAACCATAAGTAGTCATGATGTTAACAAGGGAAATATCCACTATTTCTATGGTTTCTAAAGCAATTAAGCTGATAACTTCTATTGGGGAATAAGTCTTTGGTGGGGATGCTTGAATTTAGAGGCTTTCAATAGGTCTTTGCTCAATCTTGGACTCCTCACTTACAGTTTTACCTTTTCCTTTTGCATCCTCAAATTGCTCAATTTGAGATGACTTTGTTAATTCTCCTTTCTAAGGCTTAGAATATTATCCCTTAATAGGTGGTTCTTGATGTGTAGTCCCAGATGGTCTTGGTATTAAGTGATAATTTAAAGGATGTAACTACCATATTTCTCCTAAAGGCTTATTATCCCTAACCAACCTACATTATAAGGTTATGTTGTAATTTTTAACCCTAGATAGGACTTCTTCAAATTTATTTGCCCTTGTGTAAATACCATCTCCCATACTTGGTTGATGCTTATACTCAGTCTTTGGGACCTTCCTATCCTAAATATGGTTAGCCACTCTATTATTGGGGTCCCACATCTTAAGATCATCTAATTGGAAATAAAAATAATTCCTATGCACCACCATAATCTCCAGTTGTTCCTAATCTTTGATTATAATTCTACCAATGTTAAGTGGTAAGGGATGAACATGAGCCTTTTTAATCTTCTTGTAGTGACAATCTATGCCCTGGATGATTTGATAAGTAATTTATTACTCTACAAGCTTACTAGGAACATATATGGGTAGTCTTTATGGTTGGACCATAATTCCTTATATCCTTATTACAGTGCACTCTAGATAGAAACACACATCCTCCATGGTCTCCACTTATTTTTTTATTAGAGGATGAAGTCTAGGCATAGGAATACTAGTGGTTGTCTCAAAAATATTGGGAAGACACCATCACATATGAATTACATATGATTCCTATATTTGAAAATATGTAGTTTAGAGTAATGATGGGAAATGGTAGTCGTACCATCAAGGGACCAATTTTGGATGCCAAGGAAATTAATATAGGCTAAGAGTGAGTCTAAGAGGTAAGACATCATAAATAAATGTCTATAGGTCTTTCTCTTGATGGCTGTAAATTGTTTGGCCAGGAAGAAACTTATTAAGTCTCCAATGGGAGGGGTTAGGTTCCACTCCAACATGTAATGGACATAAGATACCTAGACCTTACTCACATAAGTTGTATAAAAGGCACCAAAGGCTCTGCTCAATAAAGTCATAGCTACCCTAACACCTTCTCTAAATTGGGTAATAGGAATCTCACCATTAAGGGTCTTAGAAACATGGGAACCTTGGATTAACCAAGGTGAAAGAACTGAATCCAAGTTTTGGAAATTTTTCCAATCTCTTAAGGATAGAAGTTCAACATGAGGTAAAGGGAGCTTATAATAAGTCTCAAAGGCCATGAGATATATTCATGAAACTTTATTGACATTTCCTTCATGAATAGTCCATTCTCCATCTACTCTGTAATCAATGAAAATAGGAACAAGAAGGTCGATATAATGCATTGCCTTTGGTTTATTAGTTGCATTATGAAGGCCTACCATTTTAATTGATACTAAATCCTTGTATCTTTGGTACACTAAAGCATTCCTCTATTCTTCCTAAGAAATTGGTTACAACTCTTTGACAAAGAAGAATAATTTAGACCAATTCTTGATTCCCTATACATTCAGTGCTATTAAATCCAACTTTGTGTCTCTAAAGACCCTTCCTTCACCATCTAAAGTTAGATAAAGCTTTGCTTCAATCTCTATCTATTGCCTACCCGCTACCATTGATAATAGTATATGGTAATTATAAAGCTATCAAAGTTCTTACAAAGGCACCTACTCTAAATTCATTTCATAATTATCTCAAGTGTCACATAATCAATTTGAACCAATTATATCCTTATTTATGGAGGGTTTAGGGTTTTTTTGCTTTAATGACCAAAACATCTAACTTTGATCTCATACGTGCCTTAGATATGATGGAACCTTACTTATCATCTCTCATATGTTTTCAATCATGAAATATATTTCATTTGGATCCTCCATACTTATGTGGAGCTTATGTGGTAGGGTTTCATGCCTTTCATGGAAATTTTCATAAATGCCATTTGAAGAGTGACTGTTGGTTTTCAAAAGTCCCTTTTATTTTTCTTTGAAAAGCCAAATCTAGGTCCTTACATTTAAATGGTTCTTAATCTTTGAGCTTATTGATTATTCCATGTGTCAAGCTTTTGAGGCCTCTTAAAAGTCTTCAATTGGCTCACACTATTGGATCAAATCCAATGAGTAAGCAATCACCATTAGATCCTTCAAGAGATTTTGAAGCTTCTATGTTGATGTGCACTATTGGATCAAATCCAATGAGCAATTGATCACCATTGGATTCTACAAGATGCTTACCCTTTTAATCAATAAAAAAGACTTAGGCTAATATTTTTATGTCTCAATATTTCCTTTGTAAGAAAACTAAAATTTTTGTAAAAAAGGCTTTAGAAATTCCCCCTTTGATTAGGCTTAAAAAATTGTGCAAGTTAAATTTGACAGGGTCAGTCTTATCAAATATGTCCTCATAGACGTTAAATAATGGGGGCAAACCTATCAATTTTAAGATAATAAAATCTTTCAATTTTAATTTAAATTTGATGGGTTCAGTCCCATTAAATACATCCTCACAAACATCAAATGATGGGGCAAACCTATCAAATTTAAACTAATGAAATTTATTGATCCAATAATTGAATGCCACATGTAAAACCATTAGGAGATCTCAAAGCTTTAGAGATAGTCTAATTTAAATTTGATGGGTTTTATCCTATCAAATACATCCTCGTAGATGTCAAATGATAGGGGTGAACCTATCAAATTTAAGATGATAAAATTTTTATGTTTCAATTTAAATGTGATGGGTTCGGTCCTATCAAACACATCTTCAAAAATGTCAAATACTGGGAATGAACCTATCAAATTTAAAAAAATGAAATTTATTTTGAACCATTATATTTAAAACCTCTGATGAAGTGATCATTGTTGGATCCTTAATGGGGCCTGAATCATTAAATTTAAGCCTTTCTAAAAGACTTCAATCTTGATGCACCATTGGATCAAATCTAGTGAACAAATGTAAAGTGTTAGATCTATAAAAACACATGAACTCTAAGCTAAAACCTAATTATGCATAAAATTCCCCACTAAATTTTCCTATGAATGTTTAAATTCAAACCACTAGGGTTTATTATTTGGGAACCCTGACTTCTTTCATGGAACTTGCAATCAATAACCTTAAAGTTGATTTTTAGCAACATTAAAAACATGATCAAACAATCTTTCACATTTACTCTAGGATATAGAAGTTATATAAATAATCACATGGGTCCCCTTTCCAAAAAAATATGGGGGGGTGTTGGTCTCAGTAAATGGCATCTCACAGGGGAAACATAGCAATATGTTGGAACATAGTTCTCTGGTTTAAACTTGTACATAAATTTTATATCCTTTTTTGGACATATGCTCTCTCCTAAATCAAGTTTTTGTTGAAACAACTTCCTTATGTATAAAATTTAAACTTAGATATTAAAACATAAACATGCAGTGTGTGCTTTTATTCCACTTACTATTTGTGATGAATTTTAAGAAACATCTAAGTTCATAACCTTTTGGTACATTACACTTAAATTTGAGTGCTTTAGATATTATTTAAGAAAATAACTCTTTATTTAAGGGAGGCTTAGGCATTGCTCTGCTACCATCTAGGTGTCTATAGCCTCGATAGAGATACCTTTGTTTCCACTCAAGCTCTTGCTCCACTACCAGCCAGACGTCCATAGCCTTGGTGGAGATTACCTGAATCACCTTTGCTTCTATTTCCATAGATTTTGTAATGAGTTTCTTTTATTTATTTTTTTAAGTTCTTTTTATAAAGTTTGAAAACCAATACAACCTAGTATTAAGGATTTGGTCAAATGCTCTAGAATTAGGATACTCTCCCCTTTAATTTAAACTTTAGTCCATGACAAGAATTTGTTTTAAGTGTAAGCATGAATATGAGTTAATAAACTAAATTAACATTGTATACATATGATTCTTCTTAAAACCAAGTTTTGATGCAAAATAAGGTTTAAATATTTTTAGTACAATAAATTCCTATACCAATTTATACCAATACCCTTGGTTTCTTCATATTACTTTATTGTTAGCCATGGTCACCTTTCTAAGATTTATATTCACACTTTTGAGAAATTCTAAACCAAAAAAATAATAATAAGAGACTTTACCACAACCAAGGAACACCACCAAGAAAGAAAAAGAAAGAAAAAAAAATTCAAACAAAACAAATATAAACAAACCCAACAAGGAAGAAAAAATAAAGCAAGAAAGAGAAATAACTATGATACCTATTTTAATTTTAGCAATCTTACGCATTTATTCCATAAAGACCTCTGATGGGGCAGCAACAAAGTAATGTTTGAGATATTGTCCATTAGTAGGCAATGTGAACTCTACTCCTTGGAGATATTTCAACCTAAAAGTAGTCTTGCCCAAGATTTCTATAATTTGGTATGGACCAATACATAAAGGAGTGAATTTACCATGTTTACCTTAAGGTTTTGTTGCCTTGTTCCAAAGAAGGACCAGATCTCCCTGTTTAAATACCTTCACTTTGGATTTATTATCAAACCATCTTTTCATAGTTGACTAGTGTCTATTGAAGTCTATATTTTTTATTTCTTTGTCATCTTCCATTTGAATAATGTCTAATCACTGAGAATTATCAAGTTCCTTACTATCTTCAATGTATCCTTGCATGAATGTGAACATAGTCAACTTCAAAGTGGTGGGAAAGATGGGCTCTTGACCATACACCAATAAAAATGGTGAAGCTTTTAGATCTTGTTTGATCCTTATTTTATCTACCCATAATGCAAACTTAAGAAGTTTATGCCATGTTCTAGGTTTATCTTCAGCAGATTTCTTGATAGATTTCATCAAAAAAAAATTTGTGGATTCAGAAATACCATTTCCTTAAGGATATTGATTAGAATAAAACATGAGTGTAATGCCTTGGTCATAATCCCATTCCATCATTTCAAAATAAATGAATGCATATCCATTATCACAAACCAAATAAATTGGGTTTCCAAATCTAGTATAGATAATTTCTTCTAGGAAATTTATCACTTCCTTTGTTCTACATTTCTTAGTGGCTATTGCCTTAGTCCACCTAGTACAATAATCCATAGCATTCAAGACATAATTATGAACTTTATAAGAATTAGGGTTTATTACTCCAAGAAATTCTAATCCCCATTATGTAAAAGGTTTATCTACCATTATAGGTTGTAAAGGAATGGTTATCTTTGTTTCCTTTGTGCTAAAGATCTTGCATGAATGACACTCCCTCACATGTTTATAAGCACCTTTTAAGAGTGTGGGATAATAATACCCAGCCCTGAGAATCTTATGAGCTGTGGTTTTTTATGAAAGGTAGTCATAATCCAATTTACTTCTTCCTTGGACACACATCTCAAATAAATTCCCTCAAATTTCCTCTTATACAAGACTCCATTCTTGATGACATAATGATTTTCTTTGAGCCTCAATGATCTCTTTTGTTCTCTTATAAATTTTGGGAGACAAACACCATTGACTAGTAAATGGATAATAGAGTCATACAACTCATTAGGTTGAAAGTTTTGTTGATCTACTTGAATGATATGAAATTTTGGGTCAATACTAGTGATCATATAAACTAGACCTTAACATTTCACTAATTTGCCAATTGTCATCTCTATATCATATTATTTTAAAATTTCCATCCATTTACCTCTTATTTCTCCCAGCTCATTCTAACTCAACAAAAATTTTGTAGCTAGATCAGGTAATATAGCATGTACATTATTTATAATGAGGTAATGTCTATTTTTTTTTATTGCCTTTACTAATGCATAAGCTTGTTTATCAATCACATAATAATTCACTTTTGCAATCTCAAAATTGGTGCTCATGAAAGCTATTGGATGATAATTCCCATCAACCTTTTGAGTTAACATTGTAGCCATAGTATTCTTAGAAGTAAATAAATATAAATAAAAATCCTTTAAAATATCAAGAATTATGAAGACTGGAGCTTCAATAATTGCCTTCTTGATTTCAGTGAAGGCCTTCTTGGATTCTTCATTCCAAGAAATTATAGCATCTTTCTTAAGCATATCATTCAAAGGTTTAACAATATCAATGAAGCCTAAAGTAAACTTCTTCAAAAAATTAATCTTGCTAAAGAATGACTTAAGTTCTTTTCAGTTATTGGGCAACCCAATTTTAGAAATGGCATCTACTCTATCAAGATCCATAGATATTTCATCTTTCATAATGACATGTCCCAACAATTTTCCCTTAGTAACATAGAGTATGATTTTCTTTGGGCTAAGAGATACACCATACCTCCTTTATATATCAAATACGTGTCTCAAATGTATGAAGTGTTCTTCTCTATTTTTAAAAAATATTTTAAGATCATCCATATATATGATGATGCACTTTCCCACTAAACCTTGGAAAGCATGGTCCATGGCCCTTTGAAAAGTTTCCCCTATGTTAATTAATCCAAAATGGATTCTCTTATAAGCGTATGTTCCCCATTTAGTATTAAAAGTTATTTTCATCCTATCTTCTAGAGCAACAAGCACCTGGTTATACCCAAAAAATCCATCCAGATAAGACATCATGGAAGATCATAAAATAGTTTGGATAACTTTGTCTAGATAAAGTACAGGATAATTATCTTTTTAGATGCTCTATTTATATTTCTAAAATCTATCCACAATCTTATTTATCCATTCTTTTTTTTTACTAAGACTAGGTTTGCAACCCAAGTGTAATGTCTAATAGGAAACACTATCCTTGCATCCAATATATTATTGAATTATTTAAAAATAATGGGTTATGAAATAGGGTTGACTAGCCTTTGCTTCTATCTAAATTTTTTGAAACCTTCTTGAAGAGGTATGGTATGAGTAATGACCCTTGGGTTAAATATTTTCAAATCTTTATAAGACCAAGCAATTACATCCTTGTATTTTATAATCAACTCTCTATCTTTTCTATTTTCCATTTTATTTCAAGCCTTCCCTATATTCACCATTTGGGGCTAATCATGTGAGTCAAGATTCGTTGCATGATAATCCGTACCATTTACCTTAGGTTGCTTAGGTGCTTCAAATTTTTTGTCAAAATCAAATAATCTTTCTAATGAAATCATCCCTCTAGGTATCTTATTATCACTTAATTGGATGATTTTACCATTAAGTTACTCCTCATGAGAAGTTTCATCAATATCATCAATAATGTGAGCTTCAAAAGCCCCATAATTATTTAATAAATTTATGATTTTTTTATCATCATTGAAAACTTGGAAATGATTTATATTGTCATGAACTAAAGGATAAGGTATTATCTCAATACTAATGCTTTGAGAATCATGATTAGGCATGAGTTTAGTTTTAGTAGAGGAAAGCTCATCAGTAGTTTTGTTTTCTTCTCTTGGAATAGCTAAGATATTGAAGGCATTGAAATATTTGATTAAATCCCACACCCTAAACTTATATCTCACTAAGTAAGACAATTTTCACTGGTACTTACTTCTCACTTACTTACACATAAGTTTAGGGTCTCCATAGACAAGGATATATTTAAATTTATGTTTAATGGTGAATTGTAATCCAAGTATGAGAGCCTCATACTCAGCTAAATTATTGGTGCAAGGAAATTATAGCTTGTAAGATACATGGTATTGCTTTTTGGAAGGATTCATCAGTATAATACCAGCTCTTGATCTTGATTTTCACTTAGCACCATCAATGTATAACTTCCATAAACCACACATTTGAGAAGAACTCTTAGAAATTGGTTCTTTCATAATTTCCAAAGTGAAAACTCCTAAATTAGAATCCAGGAAATTTACCCTTTCATTAATAGGATTATATTTTGTTATCATGTGTTTCATTTGAGGTTCCCTTTATAATATTATTTGATTTGGCACACCTTTTCAAGGAAGCCATAAGTACAAACAATTAGTAGACATATATCCATTTAAATCTTTAGTCCATTCTCTACTTAAAATCAATCCATAAGCACTAGGAATTTCTACCACTTGGATATCAATGAATTGTTAAACCCTTGGTTCAATAGCTAGCTATATATGTATATTTAATAATTCTCCTACAACCTTAACTCTATATTTATCTAATTAAGTGACTACCCTATCATATTTAATTAGAAATAACCTAAGTTTTTCACATATCCCAGTAGGCATAATGTTGGTTAAGGTTCCTAAATCTAAAAGACAATTATAAACATTTTTTCCAAATAACCTGACTGTAAGTAAAAAAGGTGGGGACTTTGATTTGATCATTGGTGTAATTATATTTTCACTATCATTCTTAGGGAGTTTCCCAATTTTCTTTGACAAAGATTCCAAGAGTAAGTCTCTTTATTTTA
The DNA here is from genome assembly GCA_037957365.1 of Torreya grandis. Lineage (NCBI taxonomy): Eukaryota > Viridiplantae > Streptophyta > Pinopsida > Cupressales > Taxaceae > Torreya > Torreya grandis. The sequence goes on along the minus strand of JARHVA010002698.1, from coordinate 1,169,916 downwards.
TGATTTGAGTTAGCTCATGTAGAGTGATAATAGCTTTAATCTTTTTCATATCTTCCACAATTTTATAGCTATCTTTGTTTGGAGGATCAATAATTAATGTTAAACTAGAATAACATCCTCTAGGAGGCTCAGGATTGTTCTTTGATATAGTGTCTGGAGGGGTCCCATAATTTTTAGGAGTGGTATAGGTAGTCAATGGTTATTTTTATTCCCTATTTCTTAGAGGATATGCCTTCAAAAAAAATTGGAATGCTTGAATTTCCTCAAGAATATTCTCAAGCTCATTATCCTCTTGAAAATGGAAATTAAATGTTTCCACCATATGAACTTAGATGTTTTAATTTCAAAAGAATTTTTAACTTCTTTGTTTAGAACCACTTCAAATGTGTCAAGTTCTTCTTGAAAAGATTCAAAATATTTACACCATGTTTGGAAGTAGCATGCACCCTAAAATAATCTAGTAAGGCAATATCAATGATGTTTATATCCATGTTATTTTTGCTAGGGAAAGACTCATTAGCTTTGTTATTATAGAAACTATCATTCTAAAACCTATTCTCGTGTTTGTTGAACTTTTGAAAAGTGAAGTTCCTTCCATAATTGTCATTAGTATTACCAACTTGTTTTTTGCAATTGCATAAAATCAATGCTAAGCTTCTATAACATTTTCAATATAGATTCATTCTCATTTTTTGGAACCTTAGCATTTTAACTTTGGTTACTATTAATGCCATTGGTAGGCACTAAATCTTTTTTATCATTGTCATGAAATCCATTGGTAACTTGATGGCTCGAGAAGCCTAAATTTTGATTAGGGGTAGCATGACTAGTAGGCAATACATTCAAAATAGGAAAGTGGTTTAATACTGGAGTATTTTGGTTATTACTTAGGAAAAGGTTTAATTCTAGAATTTGAGGATTAATATTTGGGATAGAATAAGACATATATCCTTGGGGTTGGATTTGGTCACTAATAACCATTGCTTCAAAATAGGCTTGAGCCAATGTGATGATAAGTGGAATAGCTCTCTTCAAAAACATAGAAGTCATGGGGTCAACATCATCTCTATAAACCTCTAAAGCTAAAGCTTTGTTAGGTTTATATGGATCTATGTTTTGGCTAAAAATATTTTGGAACTTGGAATTAAATGACCTAATAGGTTCACTTGTATCTCTCTTAATAGTTTTGAATTGATGATAAATTACATAAGGACTTATGATCTTTCCAAATTGATCAATGAAAATAATGTCAAATTTATTCCATGAAATAATACAATTTTCAGGTAGATTGTGGAACCATTCATATGCAGCATCTTTAAATGTAAATTGTAACAATCTACATGCTACGTTTTCATGAATAACATTTAACAATCTTAATGCAACTTTGAAAGATTTAACATGTTCTTCAACAGTCATAATACCAGTTGGACTAAATATTGGCAAAAAAAAATTGAATTATGTGGTAAATCATGAACCATACTTGGTATATTAATAGAGGAAATTTTAATCCATTCCATGTTTGGATTAATATTTAGCACAAGAATCCCTTGCAAAGGTGATGATGGTAGAGATTTACAATACCTACACTTACCTTTGTCTTTCCTAGTCCTTCTATGAGTTTCTAGTTCAAGCAAGGGTTCTCTAGTCTTTGAATGTGATTTGGTCATAATTCTTGGTAATTCCATCTTGAATACTAAGGATCCTATTTTAAGACATGGTGTAACACATTAATTTCCAAAGCATGACAAATAATATGCACATTAAGCTTAATTTGCAAAAGTTTGTTCATAAGAGGATAAAGGACATTAATCTTTAACTAAACAAGTTCAAAGATGTACTAAATTATACAAATATGTCCAATATTTACAACTTATGACTTAAATAGACTTCTTATTGTCAAAGAATTGTTAATTTTGAGAAAAATAAGTTGTCTAAACTCCAAATGCTGATAAATTTTTAACAACAAAAGTTGTATTTCTACAAAGGTTACCAATCTTTACACAATGTATGTTAAAAAAACATAATCATGTAAAATGTAGATAATTATGACCAAATACACTTCAAAACATATTAAGCATCTATAAAGCCCTCCTTCTATCACCAATGGAGCTTCTCCTGTTGATGCTTATAATCATAACACAGGTGATCTTAGTGTTGAAGAGTACTTCTCATTTTAGGATTTTGAGAATCCATAGCATGAGTTATAGTTTGTGACTATTCAATAATTTTTTGTGGTGGAATAGAAGCAAAGTATGAAAACTATCCACAATATTTATTTTATTTAGTGGTTGGGAGCCACCAGGGTCTATAATATGATGAGTGTCATTCAACTCCTCATTTAATCAATGTTCAATTGATGTCTTATCAACTAGGGATGGTGTCCAAAGCTATCTGTAGTAAGGTGTAGGATGGTAGATATAGAATTCTAATTATGGGGGTGTTTGATGGTCCTATTCTAACTTTAGCTAATGAAATAAATGTGTCTTAAACTACTTGATTCACTCTTTTGCTAAAAAGGAAAAGATGCAACTATTTAATCAAATGAAACCACTCATTTGCTTGAAAGTAAAATCACACTCCTATTTACACTTGTGTGGAAATGGAGATGTTTAACTTGAAAAAGAAATTTGCTTCACACATTTTCTGTAAAAGAAAATACACTTTGCTTAGAAAGGAAATGACTTTGGAATAAGGAAATGCCTTTTGAACTGTGAATTTCTTTTGATGTTTTATGAATGAATGCAAACATTATAAATATTCTAATTAGTTATAAAAAAGAGTTAATATAACATAACATAAGTACCATACATAATTCTTGGTTCTAAGGAGAGTGGGCCCTTGCTCCTCTCAGACTCAGAAATAAAGATTAAGCAATGCTAGAAACTAAAATGATAAATCATAAAATTGAAATGATTACAATATATCTGAAACCTATAATATGTTTTTACATATCTTTCATCTATTATATTTTTAATAACAAAAGTCTTACATTTTATGCTAATACAATCAACTCAAAATAGGATGCAACGAGATAGGTTTCCTTGTTCAATCCACTCATCTAAAGATAGGAGATTGGATTTCCAAGAGATACAATTATTCTAATGAAATAAATATATTATCCTATAATATTCCTAAGATCCAAATATATACAACTTTATCAAAATAAAATCCTACAAAATAGTAGGTGAGTATTTTCCTCATTTGACTCCAGTTGGAATGATTCTCTCTTATTTTATTTGGCTGCTAGCTTCCCCATTTGTAGCTTTGTCTTTATAGAATCCATGGAATTGATCCTGAAGAGTTGATAAGAATGAACCTATAGAGTTTTTAGAAATAATCCTATGGATTCCATAGATACAAGACTATGGATTCCATAGAAACAAGCCTATGGAGTCCATAGAAACATTCTGTGTGAGTTTGTAGTTCTACTAGATAGAGATTAAAATTGAAATTTCAATATACATCACTTGTGTCTTCTTCCTAATCATTCTTCACAAAAAAAAATCACTAAAACATGCTATGTATTATACATTAATGAAAAAGTAAAGGTTTAGTGTTTGATTCAATATAAACAAGACACATATCTACTTTCCATGTAATAGTTATCTAACAATCTATGATTTGTATAAGATAATATCCTTAGAGCGATGAATTGAGGGAAATAACATGTCAATAATGAGCCATATTTTGAGCTCATCATCTCCCCTAAGCTTTACCTTTTGTAAGTCCCATTGCAAACATTCATTTACATTCATAGGTCTTGCATCTACTTTCCAAACTCTGACTCAAATCATAGTCATCAAATTCATTTGTTATATGCTTGTCTAAATTGCTTGTAAACCCATGATTCTATTGAATCATTTGTTTCCATGTATTGGATTTCTCCTCTGATTATGGAGCCCAACTCTATCATCCTAGAATAAGTATGATCAACAAAGGGTGTCTATATCTCATGCCAATCCATTTATTTTCTCCTCTAGAGTTTATTACCTCTATTAAGATTTCCAAAATTGAGGTATTTCTCCTCATAATCCATCTTAAATTATTTAGAGACATGACCTCTTGTCTTCTAAGAGGCACTAAAATTTGGTCCCACCTTTTCACACTTACAGTCACCACTGAATCAAAACTCTATCTTGAAAATAAGTCAAAAGAAATAACACAATCATATATATCTTGTAAATAATTAGTTTTAACTTCCTCACTTAAATAAGCATAGTTAAAATTCTTTTTGATCAATTTGGGGATAGGAAAGGCTAGTCTGATACACAATCCTGTAGTCTTAGCATGATTTATATACTCCTCAAATCTACTTTAACATGCTAGTTGATTTTTGAATGTAGAATGTAATGCCCTCAATTAAAATTATCCTACATAAAGGTTTATCAAGAATTTATTATGTGCATGGTCTCCTATGATCAAATCATGCAAATAAAACTCACAAAGCAAATCCTATTGATCAAATTCAACACTATAGAAAATTTCCAAAAATGTTATTGGCTATAAAATCATGTAACAAATATGACAAGAGATCCTCAGAAGCTACCATCTATAAAATTATTTAAATAAAAACAAACTATATGTAGGAGAATGATTCCTACATGATAAATGAGATTCCCCTAATTTGCATGTATCCTACAAATTTTCTTCTAAATCTTGACCTTAGCTTCTAGTTCTTTCTTTTCAATTTCCAATATTTTGTTTGAAGAAGTTGTAAATTTGTTTGTTTGAGTATGGAATATTCTTCTTCAATTTGATTTGGAATTTGCAAGGTAGGAATTCCTGGACAACTTGTTTGATAACTTTGATCGATAAATACCTTAGGAGGAGAAGGTGCAACAATAAAAGGTGCTTTGGAAGAGTTTACCAAACTCTACAATCTCTTATTCTCCTTCTTCAGATTTTCTATATATATCCAGAGGTCTATTTGTTCACTTTCATTTTTATTTATTATTTATTCTAATATGTGAACTTTTGTTGCATGATTGGTAGATGTTGTGTCTAATTTTTACACCAATAATGAGTTGATATGATCCTTATTCTATAATCGACTGATCAAGTCAACAATGTCAGTTGTTTATTGTTTCTTTAGAGCTTGAGCTTGAGAAAGCTTTAAGGTTAACTACATAACAAGATCATTTAGATTAGATGACTCTCATTTTTCATTTGTGCATATAGTTTTTCCTTTATTCATTGTGGTTTCAACTAAAACATGTGGTTATTCCACCATACTTGATTTCTCTACCATGATTGGCTCTTCTCCTAGAATTGTCTCCTCTATTATGATTGGAGAGTTCCTTTCAAAAGGATTTTCTTCAAAATCTACAATTTCAAGGATACTTTGATTTATGGGAGAATGATATACCTTTTTAAGACTATCTAGAATGTCTACAGCCTCTTATTCATCTTTATCTATCAGAATTAACCTTCTCCTTCTTTTGGTCACTCTCTAAGCTACACTCAGTTGTCTTTCCTTTTCAACCATCAAACCCTTGGTCTTTTCAAGTTTTGTAGCAACCTTTCATTTCAATTTTATTCTTCTTGATAAGGTAATTGGTTGCACTACATATTCTTGAGGTTCTTGTAGGGACCTTGAAACTACATAGATTTGAGACCTTGTGATTCTTCTTGAAGAAGAATAAGAAGGGATTTATTTTGAGACTATAGTCTATGATTTTTTCTTTGGATTTGTTTCCTCAAATAATATAATAGGTGGAGATAAATTTTATTGTGGTAAATTTGAGGTTTCTTGTGCAAATAGATTTGGAATTTATTGTGTTACAATATTCTTAAATTCTTGCCAAACCTCTTGTCCTTGATGAAGGAAGTGATGTTGGATAATTAAGTGAATAAGGCCATGGTGCCTAAGAGCAACATTAAGAGTTGTAGTCATAATTTGAAGGGCACCATATAACAAGGACGGGAAGTTAATCTTTTAATGAGGGTTTTGCCTCCCATACTTAAGGTGTATTAATATTTTCATGGTGTCTCCTCCTAAAATACTATTTTCCCCTCATAAATGATATACTTGATTACCCACTTGGATACAGATTTCCAAGGTTTAGGAAGTGAATTTCTATTTATCCCTTTTGATTTTCCTTTGCAATCTATTAGACATGAAGTCCCAATTTGCTCATTACCATTAAATTGAATAATTAAATCATTAAATGGAGTTCTACCTATCACTCTCATTCCCTCTTCTATAACTTGTATGATTTGACTTATAATTTGAGTTGAAATAGGAATAACAATGCCTTTAACAACTAAAAACATAGTGGTGAGATTAGTGATGAATTCTCTTACCATTGTTTCATGGAAACCCTAGAAATTTTTAATGAAAGGTAGCTATCCATTTTCTCTAAACACTACCATAGAAGCTTTGTCTTTATGAATATTTTCTACATTCTTTGGCTCTGATCTCATTTTTTGTTGCATTTCTACTCAAATTTATAGACAACTCTATTTATTTAACTCAAATTAGGGTTTGGACTAGCTATTATTGAAATTTGTAGGCAATAATCATTAAAGATCTATAGAAATGAAATGTTTTATGTGAAACTACATAGCTTTATGAGTATATAGTTTATCATAATTACTTTATATAGTTCAACACCTCACATTTCTATGGAGTGTGCCATCCATTTTGTCAAATTATTACAAATTGGATGAAATGATGATGTGGCACTTTGATGGTGATAGTTATTTATCATTTCATTTAGAACCCCTTTATGATGTCCCATCATTATAATTATTGATGATGTAATTTATTTTACCAAAGCTACATAGGTCATCATGAAGTAGACATACACCTTTGCCATCTTATTTGCATGATTATCCATTATGGTATGTGTCATGTCATTCCATTTGGGAAGGCTCAAGTTTGGGTCATCTTCGTAGAATAAATATTAATTAAATCAAAGATAATTAGTTAAATAAACATAGATAAATATAATATATGTCTCACTTACTTTTGACCTTAGATTTATCCTTTGCTCGCCATTTGTCCTGCACAAATAAGTTTGCATGGATTAGTCAATAGGTGTTTGAAGAATAAATTTTATTGCATGGAGAAGACCAATCATAGTGACATGATGAGATTCTCTTTTTTTTTCTTATATATATTTTTATACCCTTTGGCCATCCATTGCTTTTTTTCTAGCCAAAGCCCTTTTTTCAATGCATAGCTAGCCAAAAAGTTGGTTTTCTAGGCGTGCATTGTCAATAGTGTCCCTGGAAGGATTTTCACTATATATATATATATATATATATATATATATATATATATATATATATATATATATATATATATATATATATATATATCAAGGAGCAAGTTCTCTAGAAGTAGAGTCCTTCAGAATAGCTACTTGATTTGAAGCAATTTCCCTAGAAGAAGAGTTCTCCAGAAAGGCTACTTGATCTTTTACCTTTTGAATAAATTATTCTTTATTGAGAGTTTATGATAAAGCTTCAATCTAAGTCCATTGACTAATAGAGCTCTTTTGCTGTCATCAATAGATATTAGCTTAACAAAACCATTTTTAAAGATCTCCTCAATCTGATAAGGTCCCAACCACCTTGTTTGTAGTTTTCCTTTCAACTATTGAAATTTGGAATCAAACAACAGTTCCTAATCTCCTTTCTAAAAATTCCATTTCTTGATATGTGAATCATGCCAAACTTTTATTTGATGTTGTACCAATTTAAATCTTTGTAATTCTTGCATCCTCATCTCATCAAGTTTATTAAGCTGTAAGAGTCTTTATTTTTATATTTCTTCTAATTTAATCCCTACTTCTATAGCTATTTTCAAAGTTTGTAATTAAAATTCAATAGAGAATAAGGGCTTCTTACCATAAACCAATTCATAAGGTGAAAATCTAGTTGTTGTTTTCCAAGTAGTATTAAAGGCCCAAACAAATTTTAGTACCTTATTTGGCCAATCCTTTTTGATGGAATTAACAACCTTGGTTAAAATGGTTTCTAGTTCTTTGTTAGTGACTTCAACTTTCCCATTAGCCTATGGATGGTATAGAGATGTTTTTTGTGTTAAGTTTGATATACTTGCATGAAGTGCTTTATCATGTTTGACATGAATTATGGCCCTTGATCTAAGAATATCTCCCTTGGAGCACTAAATCTTTGCATGATTTTAAAATATAATAAATCAACTACCATCTCTTCTCTTGCATGAGTTAATACTTCCACTTTTTCCCACTTGGTCACATAATATGTACATACTAGGAGATATTATTTTCCTCTAGAAGGAGAATCCATAGGACTTATAAAATTAATTCCCCATTTCTCAAATGGTTCTAAAACCAATTGAGAATGAGGGTGTAGAGGCATCTCTGTTGAAAGAGTAGGTTGTCTAATTCTTTGACAAGCATCATAGTGTTTGACATATCTTTTTACTTGTTGATGAAGGTGAGGCCAATATTATCTTGCTCCTATGATTTTGTGTATAGTTCTTTAAGCTGAGAAATGACCTCCTCCTAGTTCATCATGGCAAGCTATGATGATATCATAAGCTTCAACATTTGTCACACACCTACAAAACACATGGTCAGGTCCAAGTTTGAAAATCATTTCATTAATCCATTTAAAAGAACTTTCTTTGATTAAAGGTTTCTTTTTTCTTTGAAAATTGTAGAGGAAACTTCTCTATGGAGAGGTAATTGGCTATATCAACAAACCATAGAGATTTTGATGAAATATAAAATATTTATTCATCTAAAAAGTCATCTTCCACTAATTATTCTTCACCTGTAGTGTTCATTCTTGACAAGAAATAAGTAACCACATTAGACTTCTTTGGTTTATCTATAATAGTAACATCAAATTCTTGTAAGAGCAACAACCATCTAATAATCCTACCTCCCAAAATTGGCTTGTTGGTAAGATATCTAATAGCTGAATGGTCTATATAGATAAATACCTTGTAGCCTATATGTAGTGTATGAATTTGTTAATTGCATAGTCTACAGCTAGGAATTCCCTCTTAGTTATGGTGTAGTTTCTTTTAGCAGGTGTCATGTTTTTGCTAATATAATATATAGCATACATGTTATCCTCTTCACCCATTTATCTAAGGAATGATCCTATTGTTTCATTGGAAGAATTTGTGTATATATAGAATGGTTGAGTCCAATTTGGTCCTCTCAATACTAGAGTAGTAATGAGTTTAGATTTGATGGTCTCAAAGGCTTGATGACAACTATCACTCCATTCAAATATACTATCTTTTGTAAGGAAGAAAAACATAGGGGAAATTTTTTGGCTAAAATTATCTATGAAGCATCTTTAGTAACCATCATGTCCCAAAAAAATATTAATTTTTGTTTGTGTTTGTGGGATGAGTAAGTTGGTGATTGTTTCAACCTTATTTGGATCTACTTGAATGCCTTTTGTAGAAATATGGAGTTCCAACACTATTCCTTCATCCATCATCAACAAACATTTCTCATGGCTCAAATATAATTGATGTTATTCACATCTGATAAATACTCTTTCCATGTTGGTAAGAGCCTCTTCATAAGTTCCACCATGAATAGTGAAATCATCCATATATACTTCAACACAATCATTTGTAAGGTTAGAGAATATTGCCAAAACTACTCTTTGGAAGGTTGATAGATCATTACACCAAAAGTTTCCCAAGGGTAGGTAAATGTGGTTTTATCTTTATCTTCAGCTACCACCATTATCTGGTTATACCCACTAAACCCATCCAGGAAAGAAAAAGATCTTTTTCCTGCCAAGTTGTCAAGAAATTGATAAATGAAAGGTAGAGGAAAATAATCTCTTAGTGTTGCTTTGTTTAGTTCTCTATAATCTAAACATACACTTAATTTTCCATTTTTCTTGGGTACAATTACCATGGGTGAAGCCCACTGGCTATCTGAGATGGGGTAAATAAACCCAACTTCTAGCAATTTTTGGATCTCTATTTTGACTATCTCTTTTAATGATGGATTTATTCTTCTTTATGGTTGTCTAATCAGTTTGATAGATTCCATGTAAATATGATGAGTGCATATGTTGGTTTGAATTCCCTTCATGTTGGTATAATCCTAACCAAAAAATTTGGTGTCTTTCTAGTACTTCAAAGATATGATCTTCCTCTTCATTTATTAACCAACTATTGATATTCAAAATCTTTCCAGGTAATACCATGATTGGTTTTATGCCTGGGCAATTGGATTATATTTTCTTGAATTCACTAATAAATGATTTTAGAGGACATGGATGAGGAAGTAGTTTATGAAACATGGTTACATTATCAACAAACTCCTCTTCAAGAGGAATCAGTCTTGTTAAAAAACAATAGAATGCATCTAAGAAATGAGTTTGCTATTGTTCTGCCAATTTCCACACACTTTCCTAAATCAATCCATGATCATATGGTGAGAAAATAATAAAATAAGTATAATTGGAGGTTTCATAATATTCTATCTAACCTAAGAATCCTAAACTAAGGCAGTCCATAGTTTTTAGACTGGTAGAGTCCATAGATTTTGAACTGGCAAAGTTTGTAGCTTTCAAACTGGTAGAGTTTGTAGCTTTTAGACTGGTAGAGTCTATAGATTCTAGATATATGTCTCCATTAAATTCTTCTAAGTCTTTTTTAATTATGATCATAACTAAGAATGAAATGTTGTTTGATGTGTTGTCTGATTTGTCCACCCAAATTTATTGTATATGATTTGTTGATGGTTTTATAGGAGATACAAAGAGATGCATTTGGATTTTAACCCATTAGAAATGGTCATGTCTCTTAACCTAAAATAAATTAATGCTACTATAGTAGCCAACCATGGTCTACCTAGGATTATGGGATATCCTAGATTCTTTGTTTTAGGTTGCAAGACCATGAAATCTACTGGATATTCCCAAGACTCTATTATACTTCAACATTTTCTATAGCCCCTTCTGATTTAGTTATAGATTGTTCTGCCATTTGAAGAATGATAGTTGTGAGTTGCATTCTCATAAGAGATAATTTATGGAGAGTATCAATTTTCATAACATTAATTGCTACTCCCAAATCTACCAAGATGTTAGAAATTTATTTACCTCTAATTGTGATTGTGATCACTAGGCTTTTTGGATCTGTATATTTTGGAACTAATAGTTTTCCTAATAATAAATCAGCAACTTTTCCATCAACATGAATGGTTCTTGAATATTTTGCTTTCCTCTTAGGTGTCTTGATATAAAGGTTTTTGATGATCTTATTCAATTTAGGTATATCCCTAATAGATTATATTAGGGGTACCCTAATATTGATCTTTTGCAACTCATGGACCAAGTTGGATTCCAGTTTAATATCAATTTCTTTTAATCTTTTAGGAAAAGGAACTACTGGTGTAGTAGTGTTTTCTTTGTTTGCTTTATGGCTCATTTTGATTTTATCTTCTCTAGTATTTAATTAAGATGATTCTATTTTTTATTATTCATTAGGTACCTCAGAAATGAGAACTGGATGTTTTTGTATAGTTTTCCCTGATCTTAAATGTATTTCCAAATAATCAATAGCTCCAACATTCATTATCTCTTCTTGTTCATTAACATAAATAGGTGCTAGTTGTTTATTTCTCAAATTTGCTATTGGTTGTGTAGGCATTGAGGGTTGATTGATTTGTCTTTGTTGTTGAATAACTAGGGGTCGTATTATAGTTTGCTATTGAAGTGGTGCTCTTGGTTGGGTGAATTATTGTTGTGGATTCTATGGTAGATTCAATTATTGATATTGTTGTGGCATCCATTATTGCTGTGGTACCCATTATTGTTGTGGTTGTGGCTATGGCACCATCCATGGGGGCGTTGGCATCTAATCTTGTCCCACCCATGGATTTTGGATTGATGAAATTTGGGGTTGTTCCAAAAAGGTTAAGGAACTGAAACATTCCATGGTGCCATCCATGGATTAATTGGGTTTCTCGCATTCAACTATCCTTGAGCCTAGTTTTGTGGGGTAAAGTTTTGTCTCTGGATATAATTCACTTATTCAGTGGACTAGACTTGTGTTTTCATTTAATTTTTTTAAAATAGGTAGAAGGGTGCAATGTTTGGTATCATGATCTATTGCATCATAGATCCCACATGATGAAACATTGGTTTTATCTAGGGGGCAGTCTTTAAGGTCATGTTTCTATTTGCACTTAGGACTGTATATTGCTAAGGGTTCTATTACATTTGCCTTATCTTGAAGGCCATCCAAAGTACTATTTAGTGTAACTAGAATATCTATCTTTATATTGGAAAATTCTTCCATTAGCCTACCCACTTCATTATATTTCCCAAACCTTCCTCTCCTAATTCTAGGTTTTCTTCGAGTAGTTGGTACAAAGCTAAAAAAATTGATTGAAAGACAACTTATTTATATCTCCATATTCCATCAAATTTAAGGCATCTCTAGTATCTTCATCTAACCCTTTTAAGAAAACCAATTTTTAAACTTCTTCAGTGAGTGGATAATTGCTTCTTTTATGAGTGAACATGAATCTATCCAAATAATCCTCTAAAGATTCATCTTCTTTCAATTTAATTTAAAATAAATCATCTTTTATTTCTCTCACTCATTAGTAATCTTGATACTTATTTAAGAATTCTATCTCCATGCCATCTCATGTTCTAATAGAATTACCAAGTAAACCCATGAATCATCCCATAGTTGCATCTTTAGTGTAGAGGGAAATAGTTTTAATTTTTGGCTATTTGTTGTGTAATCATAGGTTTGACATAACACCTTAAACTCAAATAGTAATTTATCAAGATATTATATAGATTTTCCCCAAAATTTTGGTAGATTAGCTAGTGAAATATTTTTTATGGGGGTTTGATCATTATGATCTACAACAATAGGAAAGGAAAAGTCCTTCCTGGTTGTGCAAGTTGTTGATTTTACAGATTTTGATAGAGAGCCATATTTTCTTCTTATGTTGATGTTTCAAAGTTGGAATTATCTTCCCACCAAATATTTGTGGTATCAGTTATGGGTTGTTCAAATTTATCAAAATTTTATTTAGTTATGGATTTTTGAAATGCTTCTTCTAAGTCCTTGGCAATTTCTAAATAATGTCTTCCTACAAGAGAGTGATCCCGAGGAATTTTTCCTATGGGGCTTGTTTATGGAAATGGCCTAGTTTCTATCCAAGTTTTTTAAGATTCTTACAGATAGGTTTCACTTGTAACTTTTGGTTCACTACTTAGAGATGTTGAAAGAGTTTCAACTTGTGTTCTTGATGGAAATTTTGGGATGAATCATCTTTTAGAGTCTCTAGGATGGTACATCAATTTATTGATTTTTTTTTGGGATTTTAGGGTTTTTACAAAAAAATTATGTTTTTCACTCTAGACTAATAATTATTACCTACCTAATACCTTGTCCCCTGGTAACGGTGCCAAAAATGATAAGTGTCATTTAATCAATGTTAAATTGATGTCTTATCAACCAGGGCTAGTGTCCAAAGCTATCTATAGTAAGGTGTAGGATGGTAGATCTATAAGTCTACTTGTGGGGGTGTTTGATGGTCCTATTCTAACTTTGACTAATGAAAGAAATGTCTTAAACTACTTGATTCACTTTTTTGCTGAAAAGGAAAAGATGGAACTATTTAATCAAATGAATCCACTCGTTTGCTTGAAATTAAAATCACTCTTATTTACTCTTGTGTGGAAATGGATATATTTAACTTGAAAAATAAATTTTCTTCACACATTTTCTATAAAAGAAAACACAATTTTCTTAGAAAGGAAATGACTTTGGAATAAGAAAATAAATGCCTTTTGAACTGTGAATTTGTTTTGATGTTTTATAAATGAATGAAAACATTAGTAAGATTCTAATTAGTTATAATAAAGAGTTAATATAACATAACATAAGTACCATACACAATTCCTGGTTCCAAGGAGAGTGGGCCCTTACTCTTCTCAGACTCAGGAATAAAGATTAATTAATGCTAGAAAATGATGTGATAATTCATAAAATTGAAATGATTACAATCTGTTTGAAACTTGTGATATGCTTGTACATATCTTTCATTTATTATATTTTTAATTAAAAAATTCTTAAATTTTATGCTAATACAATCAACTCAAAATAGGATGCAAATATATAGGATTCTTTGGTTGATCCACTCATCCAAAGATAGGAGATTAGATTTCTAAGAGATCCAATTATTCTGATGAAATATACTATCCTATAATAGTCCTAAGATCCAAATATATACAACTTTATCAAAATCAAATCCTAAAAAATAGTAGGTGAGTATTTTCCTCATTTGACTCCAGCTAGAATGATTCTCTCTTATCTTATCTAGTTGCCAGCTTCCCCATTTGTAGCATTGTCTTTACAAAATCCATGGAATTGACCCTGTAGATTCGATAGGAATGAGCCTATGGAGTCTCTATAAATAATCCTATGGAATCCATAGAGATAATCTTGTGGAGTCCATAGAAATAAGCCTCATAGAAACATTCTGTGTGAGTTCATAGTTTTACTAGATGGAGATCAAAATTGATCTTTCACTATACATCACATGTGTCTTCTTCCTAAGCATTATTCACAACAAAAATCACTAAAACATGCTTTGTATTAGACATTAATGAAAAATTAAAGGTTTAGTCTTTGGTTTAATATAAATAAGACAAATATCTACTTTCCATGTAATAGCTATCTAACAATCTATGATTTGCATAAGATAATATCCTTAGAGAGATGAATTGAGGGAAATAACATGTCAATAATGAGCCATATTCTAAGCTCATCATACTATTTGAATACCTAATAATTCTAAGTATTTGGTAGTTAAACTAAATGATTGTTAACAATGACCTCTAAGCTAGAGTTACTCTTGATAAAAATAAGGAAAAGGAAGGGTAAAGAAGAAAGAAACATGATTGAAGGTTTTCATCTCAAATATTATGACAAAATTCCAATTACTTTGAGCAAATTTGAACAAATTTATGTTATAAAACAACATAAGCCTAAATTATATCACAAATCATGTAAAATTCAAAGGAAAAATATGAATCATAAGTAAGAACCAAATTTACTTTAAAGGTTTGCTATTATGATCTGGATAACCTATGTACATCCAAATATAGAGAAAATAAAATGAAGTATATTTGAGATCTTTATAGTTAATTTAGAATTTAGCACAAATTAACATCCTATGATAAAGAATATAACTCAAACAATAAGAATCATTCAAATTCAAGATAACTCCTTATAATTAAGAGATAGTATATAAATTTAATGAAAACTATCTAGACAATCTTTTCAAAACTCCTTAGTTGTATTAAATGCTCTTGGTATCAATTTCTCAAAAACTCTCTCTTTACAAATGGTAACCATCTACCTATTTATAGGAAACATAGGTAGCTAACTAGTTAACTTTTCAAAAATATCCAAATGTGGATAAGGATAGTTGTCTTTGATACAAAGCTACAATGTGAAAAAAATCATGCCAACTTGACAAGAAAGAGTATATGCTAACAGACTAGCATATAATTTACAACAAGAATATTCTTTTATGAATTCCATTATTGGGTCCTTCCAATTGCCTTGTTTAAGGAAGTCTTTCACTTTGGTGTATTTCTGCTCGATCAGCTCAAAATCCACTACAGACTTCATTAGACAATCCCCTTCTTTATCTGCTAACTTGTCAAATTCACTATCTACCCAAGATACAAGTTCCTTAACACATTGTACTTTTACAACTTGATTCCCTACAAAATTAATGGTATCAAGGGTCTTTGGTTGTCCTTAGATGAATGACCTTGGCTATCTATGATGCCTTAGATGTGGGTATCAACCCTTTATTTTAATTCTTCATCATCAATCAAGCCTAAATTAGTGATTTGAGAAAGTTTATTTAATATATTCCCTAGAAGTTTCATAATCTAGTTTACCAAATCTATGTTTATCTTGATGAAGTCCTTAACATCACTACTCTAGGTGATCAAATCTTCTTGTTTATCTACCAAAACTTCCATGAGGATGTCCAAATGTCTGAGTTTGATAATCTTGAAGTTTAAGGCCTACTTTATATTATGGACCTTGATGAGCTCCTCCATCTGAGCTTGAGAATTCTACCATTAGGTGATTAAGATTTGTGCCATCTCAACTTGATGGTCCCAAGAATTCAATCTAGACTCAATGCTTTTCAAATTCTTGAATGCATCCATCAAGGATTTATTTAGCATTTGCAATATATTTTTAGGAATTGTCAAGAAGACCTGAGCTTCCAAATCTTGTTTTTTATTTCCAAGTTAATGATCCTCTATATCAATCTTTGAACTCTAGCCAAATCCATTGTTGATTGGGCCAATACTACACTAGGGACATCCTCTTGAAAAATTTGATGCTTCCCTACTGCCTATCCTAAAATTGGATTTAAGCCTATAAATGGCTCCACGTTATGAAAGGTGAACTCCTTGGTACCAACAATGACTTTTTTGGTCACTACTCTTTCATGATTTGATGTATCTAGATTAAATTGGACTTGAGGATCAATTTCTCTCACCTATGGTTATTCAAGAATCTCTACATTTCAACTCCCAGAGGCTCTTGGGGTACCAACCCATTGGTTTTCCTTGTTGTGAATAATCTAGATGCTTCTCTCTGCTTGTTTATTCAACATATCTTGAATCCATGGCTTGACATTATCTTGAACACCTATGTCCACTTGAGTCAAAGCTAGTGAAGGATAATGAGATGGGATTTTTTGTAAGTTCTCATAAACAAACCAATCAAGAATGGCTGGTCCATAAATATGATTCTCATCACTAAAGAGGTTTGTTTCACTAGTAGGGTGAGTGAAAGTTAACCTATGCCTCTTTATTGAATTCAAAGGAACTAAGGCTAATTCTACCTATCTCTTTCCACTGCTCAATGGAACCAATTCCTTACATGCTTCCTTAGATGGGTCTTCTTCCTTGTCCAAACCATAAGTAACCATGATGTTAATAAGGGCAATATCTACTATTTCTTTTATTTCCAAAGAAATTAAGATGATAAATTATATTGGGGAAGAAGGCCTTGGTGGGGATGCTTGAATTTGGAGGCTTTTAATAGGTTTTTTCTCAATCTTGGAATCCTCACTTATAGCTTTACCTATTCCTTTTGCATCATAAAGTTGCTCAATCTAAGATGACTTTGTCAATTTTCCTTGTTGAGGCTCAGAAGATTATCCCTCAATAGGTGGTTCTTGATGTGTAGTCTCAGATGGTCCTGGTAACATATGATATTGTAAAGGATGTAACTACCATATTTCTCCTAAAGTCTTATTATCCTTGAACAAACCTATGTTTTAAGGTTATATTGTAATTTTTAACCTTAGATAGGACTTCTTCAAAGTTCTTTTCCCTTGTGTAAATACCATCTCCCACACCTAGTTGATGCTTGTACTTAGTCTGTGGGACCTTCTTATCTTGAATATGGTTAGCCACTCTATTATTAGGGTCCCACATCTTAATATCATCTAATTGGAAATCAAAAGAGTTCCTATGTTCCACCATGATCTCTAACTATTTATACTCTTTGATTATAATTCTACCAATGTCCAGTGGGAAGGGATGAACCTAATCCTTTCTATTCTTGTTGCAGTGCCAATCTATTCCCTACATGATTTGATAAACAATTTGTTGATTTTCATGCTTATTGGGAACATATATGGGTATTATATATGGTTGGACCATGATTCCTTATATCTTTATTATAGTGTAATATGGATAGAACCACACATCTCCCATGGTCTCCAATTGTTTTTTTATTAGAGGATGAAGTCTAGGCCTATGAATACTAGTGATTGTATCAAAAATGACTAGGTAGGCACCATCACATATGAATTGCATATGGTTCTTGTATTTAAAAGTATAGAATTTGGAGTAATGATGGGAAATGGTAGTCCTACCATCAGGGGACCAATTTTGGATGCCAAGTAAATTAATAGAGGCTAGGAGTGAGTCTAAGAGGTAAGACATCATAAAGAAATGTCTAGAGGTAATTCTCTTGATGGGTGTAAATTATTTGGCCAAGAAGAAACTTATTAAGTATCTAATGTGAGGGGTTAGGTTTTTCTCCAACATGAAATGAACATAAGACAGCCAGACCTTACTCATATAAGTTGTATAAGATGCACCAAAGGATCTATTAAATAAGGTCATAACTACCCTAACACTTTCTTTGAATTGGGTAATAAGAATATCATCATTAAGGGTCCTAAAAATATGGGAACCTTAGATTAACTAGGGTGAAATAACTGAATCCAGGTCTTGGGAATTTGTCCATTCTCTCAAAGATGGAAGATCAACATGAGGTAAATGGAGCTTATAATAAGTCTCAAAGGCCATTGGAGCTATGCATGCAACTTTATTGACATTTCCTTCATGAATAATCCATTCTCCATCTACTCTATAGTCAACAAAAATAAGAACAATAAAGTTGATGTAATGCATTACCTCTAGTTTAGCAGTTGTGTGATGATGGCCTACCATTTGAATTAATACTAAATCATTGTATCTTTTTTACTCTAAAGCATTCTTCTTTTCTTCTTGAGAAATTGGTTTTAAATCTTCAACAAAAAATAATAATTTAGATGAAATCTTAATTCCCTGTACATTCAATTTTATTGAATCCATCTCTGTGTCTCTAAAGACCCTTCCTTCACCATCTGAAGTTAGATAAATCTCTACTTCAATCTTCATCTATTGCCTAGCTATTACCATTGATAGTAGTGTATGGTAATTGAAAAGATATCAAATTTCTTACTAAGGTACCTACTCTAAATTTAGTACACAATTATCCAAGTGTCATATAATCAATTTGAACTGATTCTAGCCTTCTTTATGGAGGGTTTAGGGTTTTTCTACTTTAATAATCAAAACATCCAACTTTGATCTCATACGTGCTTTAGAAATGATGGAACCTTACTTATCATCTCTCATGTGTTTTCAATCATGAAATATCTTTCGTTTAGATCCTTCATACTTATGTGGAGCTTATGTGGCAGGGTTCCATGCCTTTTATGAAAATTTTCATAAATGTTATTTGAAAATTGACCATTGGTTTTCAAAAGTCCCTTTTATTTTGCTTTGAAAATCTAAATCTAGGTCCTTGCATTTCATTGGTTCTTGATCTTTGAGCTTATTTATCATGCCATGTGTTAAGCTTTTGGGGCCTTTAAAAAGTATTCAATTCACTCACACTTTTGAATCAAATCTAGTAAGCAACCAATCACCATTGGATCCTTTAGGAAATATTGAGGCTTCCGTGTTGATATGCACTATTGGATCAAATCTAGTGAGCAAGTGATCACCATTAGATCTTGTAAGATGCTTACCCTTTTAATCATTAAAAAAGACTTAGGCCAAGTTTTTTATGTCTCAATCTTGCCTTCATATGCAAACTAAAAATTTATTAAAAAGGCTTTAGAAATACCCCCTTTGATTAGGCTTAAAATATTTTTTAAGTTAAATTTGACATGTTTGGTCCTGTCAAATACATCCTCATAGACATCAAATGATGGGGTAAACCTATCAATTTTAAGGTAATATAATCTTTCTATTTCAATTTAAATTTGATAGGTTTTGTCCCATCAGATATATCCTCACAGATGTCAAATGATGGGGGCAAACCTTTCAAATTAAAAATAATGAAATTTATTGATCCAATAACTGAATGCCACATGTAAAACCATCACGAGATCTCAAATCTTTATGGATTATCTAAGTTAAATTTGATGGGTTTTGTCCCAACAAATACATCGTCATAGATGTCAAATTATGGGGGCAAACCTATCAAATTTAAGATAATAAAATCTTTATGTTCCAATTTAAATTTTATAGGTTCGATCCCATCAAATACATCCTCATAGATTTCAAATGATAGGAGTAAACCTTCCAAATTTAAAATAATGAAATTTATTTCACACTATTAGATTTAAAACCTCTGATCAAGTGATCATCATTGTTTCCTTACTAGGGCCCAAATCATTAATTGTATGAATTTCTAAAAGAATTTGAGCTTGATGCACTATTTGATCAAATCCAACAAAAAAGTGTAATGTGTTAGATCTATAAAAATTCATGAACTCTAAGCTAAAACCTGATTATGAATAAAATTTCCCGCTAGATTTTCTCATGAACATTTAAATTCAAACTGTTAGGGTTTATTGTTTGGGAACCCTAACATCTTTCATGGAACCTATAATTAATGACCTTCAAGATGATTTTTATCAACATTAAAAACATTATCAAACAATATTTCACATTTACTCTAGGATATAGAAGTTTTCGAAACAATCACATGGGTCTCCTTTCCCAAAAGAAAAAGATAGGGGGTGTTGGTCTCAATAGGATCAATTGTGTTTTTATACATTTGATATCTATGAAGTGAGATAAATATGTATCTTGAACAATGCAAAAAGTGGGAAAGTTATTATAGGTGGAATGTGGATAGAGATCTATATATGATACTACACACCTCATGTTGTTCATTTTTACTACATTTTCATCATTGGTTAGAAATTTAGGTTCAATTTAAGTCTCAAAAACATTGAAGATAAGAGGTTTAGTAGTATTATATTAGTGATTTGGAAGTGGATCTTTATAGATATCTAGGTGAGAATTATATTGAGTAAGAGCTTTGTGCTTAAATTTGGAATCATGAGCTTTATATACCTTTTCATATTCTTGTTGATATCTAGGAATCATATTTTCATGATCAAAATTGGGACCATGGATAAATTCAAGAGAAAAGTTCCTAAGTTTCCTACAAGTTTCATGATAATGTCCCCAAATTTCATGATACAAACATAATTAATGTGGATCATACCAATTCTTGGTACGGTGAGTAGGATCAAATTCTCATGTTGAAGGTTTAGGAATAATTTCATGGATTTATGCAATGGAAAGAGGTTGGTGAGCATCCCTATTATTCACATAGGAAGATGTGGAAGAAGGTTGAAAGGGATTACTCATGAATGGTGGAGAAATAATTTCATCATTAAATCCACTTGGAAGAATAACATAGATGGTGTGGATAGAATTAGAGCTATTTATAACACCATCATTAGTAGCATGTTTATTTTTAGATCTCATACACATGTGAGATCTTATTAGATATTGGCAAGGATTGAATTATATTATTAGTAAATCTTGACATTTATATTGATCAAGGGATTCTTCCAAATATTTTTGACAGATAATCCTACCACGTTGTTGGATTTTTGGATGAATCACATTGGTGAAAAAATGGAAGAGATTATCTACCAACATGTTGTGTTCAACTTTTTTAGATAAGGATTTCCATATTTTAACAAAAAATTGAGTAGTTTCATATTATACCTATTTAAAATTGATAAAATGAGCTAAGCTATTTTTAGGTATATAATTGATTGAAATTATTGAACCAATACATTGAATAATTCTTCAAAATTAGAGGTAATGTTAGACTTGAGTTGATTATACCAATCTAAAGCATCACCTAAAAAGGTTTTAGCAATAATTTTGGTAAAATTTATTTATCTTAATCTAATCTACATAAAGGTTTCCAAAGGATTTCAAATTCAATGGAATTATTGGTAGATCCATTGCAGTTTATACTAGAATTAATACCACCTATGTCTATGTTTTAAATTTGAGTGATTAATGGTTCATTTTGAAGATATTTGATGACTTTGTTAAGAAGTAAGGGTTGAGGAATAAGATTACCTTGTGAATATCTAGGGACATTTGCATTTTGATTTCCCCATTGAGTAGGTTGGTAGGAACTTTGTAATTGTAAAATTTGATTTTGCTTTTGCATCATTTGATTATCATTATTGGTTTGAAAGGTATTTATTTGATTTAAGGATTACAATAAGATTTGGTTAGTATTGATGACTTGTTAGATAATAGTATTATCTTAGGATACACTATTAGTAATAGCTTTAGATACACTAGTAGTAACTATTGTAGCATATAATTTCACCCTGTGAGAGGGTTATTCATGCTCTCTCACTCTTAGCTACACTATTAGAGCAATCTTAGGTTGTGGGTATCCTTAATGAGTTTAAACCTCTAGATAAGGATGGAATCCTCTTGGTACATCACCTAAACTAATATTTATACTTGGAAAAGGTACAAAAAGGGGGTATGGAATGACTAAGAAAACTAAATAGGTGATTCACCAAATCAAATGACACTTTGATAAGTTGGAAAAAAACACTAATTTAGCATAAAGATAATCTTTGCTCACATAATCTCACAAACTAGCCAATTTTCATCAATATTTATTAAACTAGGCTCACTAAGCAATAGATGAAGCAAAGAGGGGTTATAAAACTCACACTAATCATCCATTAATAGAAAAATAAGCACAAGTTTAGATCTGCAAATAACTTGCAAACACCTAAAACATGCAATAAAGAATGACAATGACCATGGAAGAATACTTCTTCATAAAGCCATCATACACAAGCTTACTAAACACAAGTTAAAGGCAAGAGATAGCTAAAATAATAATCTTATTACTTGAAAAGGTAGTTCTTAAAAAATTTGACATAGTTTTCCCTTGTCAAATGAGAGTATATCTTACAAATGGGAAATAAATGGGAGATATAAGAGAAAAGGGAATAGAGAGAGGAGAAGAAAGCACTCATAAATAAATAAATAAATCACAACCACCTTCCATAGAGTCTTAAACACATTTGGGTTAATTATCACTGATCTCCTCTCAACAAATTAACCTTCATTAGTCCAAAGGGTCTTCAAGCCTTCTCATTGGCCTAGAAAGACACTAGAAGATGAAAAGCCTTGAGGATTTTTATGTCACATCCCACTCACATGAAAAAAGTCTCCTAAGACTTGGAAAACACATTTAATTCTCCAACTTGATCTCCTAACTTCCAAACTCTCCCTCTTGGACTTTTACAGCCCTTCCCACTTGTACTTCTAGAAGCTTTTTGGCACATGGTTAGTTATCTTGGCATTTGATGCTTAATTGAACATGGAGGTTATATTTTAGAGTTCAATTTTTGATGTTTTATTTTATTCTCAACTCCTATTTACTCCTCCAACCTAAAATAAACACCATAAAACCTAAAAATTTTATAGAATCCATTAGAGGTCCCCAAACTTGAGCCATCTTCAACCAGCTACCTTGAAACCTACTCCCAAGACCATTTGACACCATGAGAACCACTTATAGACCTATATAAGGCTTCCAAACATCTATATCATGTATATGATGGAGAAAACAAAGTTTCATACCACCTTCAAAACTTGAAACAATGGTGAAAATCACCATTAAACCTACAACATTTCTTAAATTATTAAAAAACTTGGGTTTTTTACCCTTCAACTCAACAAGGCACCCTAAAAATCCTTGTGAAGATCTATAAGTGACATATAATGATTATTAAAGACCCATTATGCCTCTTACATGTATTCATACCATTTCTTTATTTGAATACCTTCAAAAATAGGCATTTTTTGGCCATTTTGGGCCTCATAGGCACCCACACATGCTAAATTCTTCATAAAAATAGGCTTTACACAATATTTAGATATTATTATACAAAATATATGTTTTTTCCAAGTGATTTTAGGCCATTTCAAGGACCTATGTTTACAAAAACCCCAAACTAGTCAAAAAGGCTCCTTTGGCAATTAAGATGGGCTCATCTTCTTGACGATTTTTCATAAAATGTAGACCTTTATTACAGAACTTATTTCCATGGATCCTTATTATATATACCCCATCAACATCCTTGAAAATTTTTGGTGCCCATGCAAAAGTTATGAATATATACATGCATAAAGAAATTTGGTTGTAGGGTTTACAAGCATTTTAGACATGATTATGCTCTTAGAGATTGTTCATAAACCTAAAGACATTAACCAAAATAATTAATTAATTAATTTAAATTAAATATTGGTACTCAAAACATACTAAAATAATTTATCCTAAATCCCTATACAATGAAAGATACGAGCATTTGAAGAGGGGCTCAAACTGGGTGTCTTAGGCCTAAAAGCTCAAATTCCTCCAAAGGACCAATTGAAATTAAAATTGATTATATATGATCATAATAATATTCATGTCACATTCAACATCTCATCATATCATCTGAAAATGTCATTTTGCATTGTAATGCTTAGACATGTATTAAGGTGGTGCAGGCCTTAAAGGTTTATTTTAGCCCTCAAGGGCGTGGTTTACATGGATTTTTGAGTTTTAAAACTCTTTAAATGTGTTTTATGGAATTATAATCATACTTATATGATTTTTAAACACTTAAAATAAGTTTAAACCCCCTGTTATACCTTAAATTTCTCCAAGAAGTATGCCTACACCAATTGTGATTGTCATGAGACATGAGGGGGATTGTGTCAAAACATTAAGAAATTAAACTTTTAAAATTCCCATAAAAATATTATTAATATTTATATTGAGTCTTGAGTACAAATCCTACCAAGTTTCATGATTGGAGGATGCATATTTTGGCTTGTAGATGAATTTTCTCAAACTTTAACTTGTGTTGCTTGCTTGCTTCCTTCATGCCTAAACCTGACCTCAAGGATTTTTTTAATTTAAAAATTTAATGTGATAAAATACATATATAATATTATTTTAAAAACCTCATATTTCTCTAATACCTGTCCAAGGATTAAACTCCTCATTAACACTCAAACCTAACAAAGTTTCATTTGGTCTCTAATGGTTGCCTTCTTGACTGGGGTTTGACTATGGTAGAACATTACGAAATTTAACCATAGTTATAACCATATAAAAATAATTTTAATATTTAATGTTCAATTGAGATCATTCATACCAAATTTCATTTTTTTACTTAACCTGTAGATGCCCAAAAATGACCAATTCCTCCAAGAAAGGCTCTAATGTTGACCATGATTAGACATGAGGTTGACTGTGATAAAATAGTGAATGTTTCCCCATATAAAAATAAATTAAAAATATTTTTATAGGTATATTATTTAATTATTATTATCTCCACTAATTTTCAAGGCTAGAGTATGCATATTCTAGTCTGCAAGCTCTTTTTACCAAAAATTACCTTGAGTTGCCCGGTTGGTCTAGTTTCAAGATTGAGTTTTCTTCTCTTTTGCCTTGGTTTATTATATAAAATTATGTACATTATTTTAAAATTCCATTAAAATCCTCCTTTAAATTATTCCACCCTTTATTATTCAAATTTCAACCTTATACCACCTATGTGTGACCTTACTCCTTTAAGAACATTCGTGGTGACTGTGTGTTGACCCTGACTATGTTAACCTAGTACTTAGGGCCATCATGATCTCCTGATGATGAAAAAATATATTTTTTTTATCATAAAACTTTTTTTAACATTAAAAATATCTATTCATCATGAAACTTCATCAAAATTTCCAATTTGAATATAAGCCTATGTTAGCATGGTTGTAGGTTGAGTTGACACTTGATCTGAATATAGCTTGTCCTCGAGGTTATTTTATCTTGTTAATGAGGCTATACATCATTTTTAATTAATATTATGAAACCTTAAATTTAATAATCCTCATTAACCTTAATACTCCTCTATATTATTTTGTCATCAACCTAAATGATAGCTTGAAAGAAGGCATTTAGCCCATGTGGTTATAGGTGGAGTTGATAGTTGATCTTAGTTGTATATGATGTATTACTTAATCCTTAAGACTTGAAAAAAATAATTTAATATTTTTAAATTATTATTTAATCATGACAATCCCCCAATAAATTTAAGAATATGTAAGACTTCATTGCTCTATTTTGGACTATCAACATGTTTGATGAATGTTTGGGACTAACTGTAGGTGGTAGTTTTTTGAAAAAGAATGTTTAATTGAGCTTGGATATTTTTTTCTCTTCTTGTGTCATATTTATAAATTCATTAATTTTATAATAAAATAAATTATTCATATCATACCATCCTAGCATCATTAGGTAGATATACCCTTCTTTTACTATGCTTGATTGTCCCTTTATTGCTTCTAGGTGATTGTACAGACTATGGCCATGCTTGAGGGTGTTTAGAGAGATTTGAAAACACACAAGGTGTAATTTAGTCCCTATATATAATTATTATCACTATAATAACCTTAATAAACTCCTAAAATGGTCCATCCCCTTAAAATCACCTTAAAGCCTTATTTTCCTACTTGACTGTAGATCATCTTTGAAGTCGGACGTAAGTGTACTTTTCTTGAAAATATGAATTTGAGACAACCATATATATGGAAAATAAATCATAATATTGGTTTTAATATAGTATTTTGGTGTAGATCAACTTGGAAAAAATCTAACTTTGTCAATTGAACAAAACTCACTTAGATCTTATGATACCTCTAGTAACCCTTTTTCTAGTTTTTTGGCTTGTATGGAGGAATAGGGATTGATTAACAATAAATGACACTCAAGAAAGATAACATATATCAATATACACCTCTACACCAATTTTATTTGTCAAAACCTCTTTTTAGACCACCCTAGTAATAGGTCTACTTAATTAGGCCTCTTAGTAGGCTAGTTCAACATATTGCTCAAATACCATATTATCCTTGGTCGTACAAGTCTAAAACCACATTATTCACTTAGAGTACCTTAAAATAAATAATATTAAAAAATTTAAAGTTTATTTATTGGTTTTAACTAATTATAATGGTATTTTAGTATCAAAATCCTAATCCAAGTTTTCCTTCCCCTTTATAGGCATGAGAGGAAAAATAAATGGTTTGTGACCTCTGTAAGGTATTTTTGACTTATATTAAAGTCTCCTAGGTTTTTTATCAACACCAAAATCCCTCTTTTATCATTATAAAACCTTATCCAAACCTCTTCTCCACTTTTCCAAGAATATCTCACTTGATTGTGCAAGAAATGAATACTTTTATAAGACTATATTAGGTTTTAAGAGGTTTAAGATCTATCTCTTTGGTTCTAGGACATTTTACACCAAACTATACCTATAAAATGTTTGTATTATCTTCATTCACCTTTCCAAATTAATTAATGGACCTCATTCAATCCCAACTCCTTCTAATTCCTCACATAGGCTTCTCTTCTATAGTACTACCTTCATTGCTCATCTCTAAACCTTGAATACAGGTCTCCTATAGATGAAGACCAATTCCTTCATTATTTTTCCATATAATAATTTTGTCCACATATGTTAATTTCTTTAAAATAATCAATTTGGTTATAATGTTCATGTTTCCTTGGAAATGATATTGAGACCCATTAGTGCCTTAGGCTTAGTCTAGGCCTAACTAGGTTGGACTATGTCTTGAGACTTCTTGACCACTTTAGCTGGTATACTTGATCTTAAACACTTATTAACCTCCAAAAAAACCTTACACATCAGTCCTTGATGTCTCTAATACCTCTTACCATGCATTTTAATTTGACTTAAACTATTCACTAGGTTGGTAAGATGTTTGATTTTTAAGAGCACCTAACATCTAAGACAAAATAGAGCATGTTTTCCCTATTGAATTAGTAAATTTTATACATTGAATATTTTTTTTGGGTCATGAGGAACCTCTATGCTAAAGGTAAAAGTTTGATCACTTATTTACAATCTCTAATCTCTCAATTCTCCTTTAAACTAGCCTAAAATTAGACTGTGTAAGGAGTTAACTAAGTTTTCAACCTAACCCTTACTTTAATTTCCACCTCGAGGTGTATATAATTATTATGTGTCCATATTTATAATTCATTTGTCATGTCTATCCTAATCTTCACTTTGACATCAATATTAAGATGGAGATCTTCATACCATACATGTGAGAACATAACTAGAAGTGTAAAGGATTATCTAAATATTATATGTATACAAATTCCTAAGATATGATCTAGTACCATTATCACTTCATAAATGGTAATTTAACCTTAAAATAAATCCTTATTTTTTCACCATTTCCAAACAACACTAACTACCCATCTTCTCATGATCTCTTCTTGCATATCATAGGTTGATAGTCAAGGATGTACAAATTGTCACTTCAAGTTAGGTCCAATTCAATTAACCTCTACCATAATAAGAATTTTTGAGTGTCTTATACCGTAAAATTAACTAATATAATCCTATAAATTTTTTATAATCATTTCACTTGCTTAGATTAATCACTTTTCATACTCGGCTTACACCAAGCACTAAAATGCTATATAGGTACAATTCTAAGTTTAGTAATCTTATAGGTTTCCATATGTTAAAGTATGTGAATTTAACTTATTTATAGTATCATAAGGTTATATAAACCATCTTGTATTAAAATATACCACTCTCTTGTTCATAAGACACTCATGAAACTCAAGCTAGCTCTGAGTTCCTAAGATTATTCACTCATCAAGTACCAAGATGGAGGTAGGTCACTATTTGAAAAGAGCCTATAGGAGTAGATATTAGTGAGATTAATGTGTTTAAATTCTCATGGAAGTAAATTAAGTCATTAATATGATCCATTTATTTAAATAACCTAACTCTCATATTAGACTCTTGGAAAGGTGTATTTCACTTTACATGACTAGTCTCAAGGACTATGATATGACTTTGTGTTGTCTTCTTAGAACTCAGAAGTGTTTTAGGTTGACATGCATGCCTTGAAACCTAAAATTCACAATATTATAACCTTATAAACCTCTTATACCATTTCATATTGAATTAAGTCAATCATGTGTTGAGAAAAATGACTTAGCTTCACCAAACTAGTTAGTCTTTAAGGCTCTCTTAGTTTAGTTATAGGTATCACTAATGGAGACCCTTATAGGTACTAATTTATTCTAAAGTACCATATTTCATCTCTTTTATTTTATTTGATAACTTTTTTTCTATTTAATATACTTATCTCATGACTTGAGACCACATTTTACTCTTCACTAATGCATTATCTTCTCTAGAACCCTCTCACACCACTATCACATTGCATTTCACTATGTTTGTCCAGTAGTATTTGGCTATAGATGACCAATCCAAAGTTTATTTTGCATTGCTACATTCTTAGGGTCTCAATATTCAATTTAACATGATGTAATTATATCCATGATCCCATACTATGTCTTGGGTTCTTGAGTAACATTTGCTCATCTGAACATCCAACTTCCTTATCACCCATATTAATAGGCTTGACTATAGGTATTTTAAGGTGGCTTTTACAAATGGAAAACTAATTATTTTAATTTTTTTAAATATATAATTTGGTATTTACCATAATTCCATACTTTTTAATTACTTCTACCTATCTGCCCAACAACCTTGAATACACCTCAACCTCATAGCATTGCCTAAGCCAAAAAGATGGATGGAGGTCTCCATTTAGAGTTGTATGACTATCAAGAAATCATTTTAAGTTCTACGGATCCTCATTATTTTATCCTTAAACTTATAAAAATCCCTTGACTTTTTATTTATATTTTTTTAATGAGATGAAGGTGAGATTAAAAGTGGTGATGTGAATGGAGGGTGGAAAGGAGCTTTATTATAGTGGGAATGGTAGTGACAAGGCACTGAGTATGAATGAAAAAAAATGGAGGTGAAAAATGACATGAGGAGAATTTAAATACCAATTTTAAAATCCCAATACAATAATGATCATATCCTTGAACACATATATCAAGTTGGATGCCATTGGAGGTGGATAAGAAGGTGAATTTGAAACCTAGGAATATGTTAGGAACCTTAAAATATGCTAAACAACCTTAACAATTACTAATAAGGGTTTTGCAAGTTGTTTCTTCATCAAGTCAAGATTTTCATTATTGGATTTATCTATCTTCATTATAAATTTTAAAATTAATATGCCCTCATCACTTGGTGCTCAATAATTCCAGTCAAATGAACCTCTTAAAACTATTCATTACCTCCTTTCACTCTGAGATAGGACTAAGACTGTTGTAGATGGTGTTTTACTATATAAGATTAGACCTCATTTTACCTATAAAGTATTTGATTAACTAATAAGTATTGATTAGAAAATATCACTTGTGTAATCTGATGTGTCATAATGATATGGAGTGTCCATTATCCTTCTAACCTAGGTTTTGCTCCAAAAGTGATCAAATAGACCATTCATAAGGACAACATAAGAAATGGGTTTTATGACATAATTAACTTATTTTAATTAGTTATATAATGAAAAAAATTGTAATAGGTCCTATTTTACCCTAAAATAACTCCCCTAAAACTATTATTCCTTAATAAATTATGAAGCAAAGAAATATAACAAAACCTGGACCCTGTCTAGATGAATAGACCATTTAGACACCCCTATATTATTATAAATTATTAATAAATATGGGGACATGATCTAGACAAAAAATGACACAAAATTTAAGGTGATTATGGTACCTGTCATTTAAAAAAATCTTCTAGACCAAATATCTATCTCCTGACCATATTGAGTGAAAACCTGAGGCTCTCTTAAAGCTGTCCAAGACTACCCAAAATAGTTCTTCCTTAGTATATAGAAATATAATCCTAACCAATAAATAAAACACTTGGTCAATATTTTTTATGATTTAATTTACCTTTCCTTATATAAAATTTATAAAATTCTTAGACCTCAATTAATGGTAGAAAACTTATTTCATGCCTAGTTTGTAGCTAATAGGTTTTCCTTACCTCTGCTAGTTATTATGCTTGAATATGATTTCAAAGTCCTTGGAGAGGATACTATGGACACAATTTATTCATTAATATGATACTTGAGTCCCTGTATTAATCAAAACCTTCAAAAACCTATTCACCTAAAGCTCCAAAAGGCTCAAAAATGCATCCTTTTGTTCCCAAACTCCTCTCCTCCACTCCAAATGAATTTAAATGATCTTAAACATGTCAAAATAGTTAAAAAAATACATAAATATTTGGGAATAAGTCAAAACCAATTTTAATTCTCCAAAAAGTTATCTTTTCACTTATAATTTCTATTTTGAAGACCCTTAAGTATTGTAAGTGTTTCAAAAGATTGCAAGGGACATGAGGTAGAGTCATGAATTTTTTTATTATCTTTCCACCATTGGATAATCCAACACAAAAGGACTTTGCTCAGGTCCTCAAATGAAACCATGAATTTCAAGGATGTCTCACTTCATCATCAAGTCAGGAGTAGAAAGAGACTAGTCATGGGGGTAAACGGTTACTAAATGGTCTAGGAGAGTGGTTTGATCCATATAGGAAAAATTTTCATATGTAAGAAAATTTTGGCCAAAAATAACATTGATTTGAGTGTTGATATGGGTAATTTGAGTAAGATCACTAGAGGAAATACCTACCATTGTATTGGTTATACTAGGTAGGATATAAGAGGAATAAATAGAGGAAGTGTATTTATTTGCCCCAAATCCTATAGAAAAGCTATGTGGTGGTGAAGAGGGAAATATTATATGGGGTCCCATCATGAGGTTATAGATTATCATGGGATTCTTTCCCATATGTTAAGGGTTTTCATTAATGAAAAATGATCATTTCAATAGTATATTTAATATCACTTTCATCCTCTATAATAGGGATGTGTGGAGGATAGTTAAATGGATCAAGGGTTTTAGAATGATACAACCTAAAATTTATAGCTATACTGGTAATATGAATGTTACTTACATTTAGATTTTATATAAAAAATATAAGGAGGACAAGATTTATGAAGATTTAGGGAATTAGTCAGATCCATCATATCATATTTTATTCTTTATTCAAAATCATCAAAAATATATTTCATGATGGACAGTTTGGAGTAAAAATAGTATCAACGAACTTAGTAAAGCACAAAGTGTACTATTCAACCAAGGTTGATATAATTATGTAGATAGAAGTGTGAATAATAGGTTATATCAACCATGGTCAATGTAGTCAATAAAGAGTACTATGAATATAAACAGTGATTATAAATGTAATGTATTGATTATGGTTGATGTAGTTATATAGATAAAAAATTTGAAGGATAATTTATATCGAGCATGTTCAATGTAGTCATAAATGGATTGAACAAGTGACCAATAGATGTACTATATAGATCTTAGTCGATGTAACTACAAATACTAATATTTAAAGATAAAACTATATCAAGTGTGGTTGATGTATTTAAACTTGGAGAAAATCTAACAGTATGGTTATTATATTTTATCAATCTTGGGTGATATAGTATGATAAAAAAAAGTTGAGAGACAGGTATATTTAGTAGACTATATCAGACCTAGTCGATGTAGTTTATTCACACAAAAAAACTATATAGGCATTAGCCGATGTAGTTAGAATAGAACACAAAATTGTATCGATGCTCATTGATACAGTCTAAAATATAGAATACTAAAGCAAGAAAAAAAAGGAAATTTAAATATTTTGCTAATTATTTATTAAAAAAGAAGATTAGGTAGATGTGTTAAAAGGATGTGATTGATTTATAAGATCTTAAATATGTTTGTTTGTTGGATATTTTTGACCCAATAATTTATATTACTAATTGTGGAGGAAGCACTATTCCCACATCCCACTAAACATGGTTTCAAGGGTAAGATGAGAGTAAGTTCCCAATGCTAACTGATAACAAGTGAATTATAAATTCAAATATATGGATGGCTTCCTAAGGTTCAATAAAATATATAATCATAGGTGTTTACTAAATATTGTGAGGTATGTGGAAACTAAAATATGTGTTTATATCTATACCATGGCTATAAGTATTAGGGAAATCCCCTCATGCCATGATGTCTTTAAATAGTAGATAAGGACTGTAAATAGAACACTGCATAACCCTTCATAATAGTAGTTAAGTGGTTTTAAGGTTACCAGAACACACTTTATTTGGAAATCCAAAAAAATATAAATTAAAATTCAAAATTAAATTTTGAAATATTAATTTTCAACTTTTAATGAATGAAAATAAACAAGTAGTCAAATGGAAAGTAAATGTTTAATTAATTACTAAAATAAAAAGTTAAATTTCCTTGCTTATGTATAAAATGAAAACAAAAATAACTATATTGGGGTAGACCAATGCAATTTATCTAAAAAATATAGATAGAATAAAATAGATTAGATATGGTTGATATAGTTTACTGATAATAACTGCAAACCTAGAATTGTATCAACTAGGGTTGATAGTTTTTGACAAGGAAGAAAATTAATTTTTTAACTATATAAGATTGGGTTGATATGGTTTATATATTTAAAATTATTTTTTATAGAATTTAATCTTTTATTAATGTAATTTATTTTAAATTAAAACTATCTCAGATTAGGTCAAATAGTATGACAAAAAATTACCTAGAATATATAGCTAGATTGACCTTGGTTGATGTAGTTGGTTGACTAAAAATAATGCATATCTAAGTGAAAAAACTTGATTATCCTATGTCATAATAACATAATGGAAAAATATATAATTAACATTATATTGACCTACATCGATGTAGTTTATTCAAAATTGAACAAAAATTAAAGTAGATTAACCCAAGACGATGTAGTTTGTCAAAGAGACAAAAAAGAATTGATAAATAATACTAAATCAAGCTTAGCTAATATAATTGGATAACTAAAATATTCATACAATTAGAATAGATTGAATTGTGTCAATGTAACTTGTTGAAAAGTACAAATAATTGAAACCTTATAACCCCGATCTAATGTATTTTTCCTGAAAAATACACAAAATTTATCTGGATCGACCCGTGTCAATATAGTCTACTAAAAATATAGAGAATTAAAAATGTATCAACATACACTAATATAGTTTTCTTAAGGATAAAAAATGGTTAGTTTGCATCAATTTCACCAAAATTTATGAAATTGCCTAGGATTAACCTCTTATTTTTGGTTTATATTTTTACTATGAAAAATTTAAACATAGTTTGCATATAATAAATTTTCACACATAACATAATGATAGTCTTATTAAATCATTCTAGATAAAATATAGAGAGATAAAAATATATATCTTAATGATCCCCTAAAAATAAAGATTTGAGAATATCTTATTTCTCACCTAATCCCAACAATCTCTCATATCTATCTCCTAATATCTCTCACTCAAACCCATTCTTTCACACTTAACTAGAATAGCTATGTGAGTTGTTACTACAACTCACTTCACCTCATTCACTCTAACTAATTACAACTCATATAATAATAACTCACATTATTATTCTAACCCATGTGAATATTAAAATGATTTCCTAACATTCCCCCTAGTGTGACCATGTGTAAAACATCAATCTCATACTATAATATGTCACCTCTACTTATTCATGATTTGGATGGTTGTTTTAGGACAACCAACAACCTCAAGGATGGTTTTGAAAGTCATGTTATCAACCCAAATTACACCCTACTAAATTAGATTTCTTAGATCTCCTTCAAACCTAGACTAACATTAGAATGGTCTAATGTTATGGGACACTTGTGACTAGACCAAACCTCTAGATTGTGAGGATAGCTCCTTTGAATATATCTACTTTTATCAATTTATGAAAACATTTTTTAATTTTGGATGAAAAGAGTTATAAGGAATACTTAAATGTAAATTTTATTCTACTGATGGTGATACACCTATATTGTTGGTTCATCCACTCAATTTTAACTCATACAACACTAATAAGTAATGCAAATAATTGAATCCTACAACTCCAAGGGACTCGTATGAAATAATATTGTATATGTTCCATAAAGTGATAAAAACATGAGGGTAATAAAATAATTCATGATTCAAGTAACTAACCAATCAATATTTTCATTGTTAGCTCAGTTAATCAACATAAAATACTATATATGACCTACATAAGATGGCATACTAGTAACTAGGTGAGATTAGGACCTGCCAAGGGAAAAAATGCTTCCACATGTGTGAATAAAAATAATATAAATAAATTAAACTTGTATAAATGAATCCAATAATTATCATTTTTATTATCTTAATTGGTTTACAAAATCTCAATCTTGGAAAAGTTTCATCATGCCCAAGAGAGGGATCCTAATAATAGGCCTAAAAACCTAAATATATAGAAGATGAGAAGATGAAAAGCCAATTTGGCATAGAGGAGAGAGTAATATTCTATATAATCCTTCACTCAAGTAAAATTTAGTTACAACTTACTAACAATATTCCTCCAAAGATATCTTCTTGTCTAAGGTTCTTGTATGCTCCTTTGGCATTATAAACAATATGGTGGGCCATCTTTGGCATATAATTACTTGCTAAAACTTATCTTGATGAATTATATGACATAAATTGTAAAATAACTCCAATTAAGATGATATAAAGTTAAGTTAATGACCTCTCCTTCATTAAGACTTAGAACATGCATTGATTGCCTCTTTAGATTGGTTAACTCATGATTGACACTTAAGACCAATTAACTTATTTTTTATCCCTCCTTTGCATGAATTAACACTTGAAGACTATTTGCACATGTAATTTACACTTTAATACCATATATGTGGCATGATAAATCCAAATTAACTCATTTGGTAACCCTTTTATGACATTCTTCATTTCACTTGATTGATCAAATAGGTTTACTAGGCCAATTAGGCCTAGTAACCTAAATTATTGCATTTGATGACTATATAACCCTAAATTAAAACTTGAAACATTATGAAAGAGTGATTATTATATTTTAATCAACCTTCCATATCATGATATAAGTCCTTTTAGATAAGCAACACCTATAAATTGGTCAAAGTAGTTGACTAGGTCAACTTTTCCTAATTTTATATAGACTAGCTATTTTGAAGAGACCAACACAGACATTTCTAAATGTATTTTAACATATGATGGATTGAGGAGGAATAAAAAGTTCCAAAATTCACTCTACATGGATTGGAATCCATTAAACTACCTTGTACCTCTATTTTCTACACTTTTTCCTCAAAAAACCCTTTTTTCATGGCATGTCCATATAATTATGTACATCAAGTTACCATTTATATGACAAAATCTAAGTGTAATTAATTTTTAAATATCTTTTATGATGATTCATGTGTTTTTTAATGCAATGTAATTGACTTTTCTCAAAAAAATTATGTAAGAAAGTTTTAGAAATGAACCTTCTTAATGATGGTTTATAAAGTACAGACCTCCAAATCAAAACTTCTTTACATGGATATTTAGTCAATATAACCCTTAAAATTTATTTAGAATATTATATTCCCATGCAAAATGTGTGCAAAGATACATACATAAATAAGTTTGCATGTAGGGTTTTTATTTCATTATGGACATGCTTATACTCTTAGTGATGGTTCATAAATCTAGCCCCTCAAACAACCTAAATACTTCAAGGATTATAATGTCATACAGGTCATAAAATCATTCTAAGATAATTTGAATAAAATCTCCTTGTGGTGAAATATATGAGCACTTTAATAGGTGGTTTGAATGGGTGTCTTGATTGTAGAGTTTGAATTAACTCTTTGAGAGTGACATTGACCTTTCCTTTATTTTAACTAGATTAAAACACCTAATTTATGACATATAACAACTCATCATACATTCTCATGATATCCTTTATGCTTAGAGGGGTCTGCAAATATATTTTGGTGTTATAAGCCTTATAGGCCTAACATAGGCTTATATTCCTAATATGAAATTTGAGGTTCAAGGAAAATATAGGTTAAAAAAATTAACATCAATTTATTATAATTTTTTTAAACCTTATATAACTACCCTTGAATTCCAAAACTCTACTTTGCCTCCATACCTTAAAATTGCCTATAGGAATGACTGCATACCTATGTGTGTGCAGACAATAAAGGTCTTCAAAGTTGTTCCCTATTTCATGAACAAAATTCAAGGATTTTAAACTTATTAAAACATTTTATTAGAGTGATAACACTCTTTTTAACCATCTTATAGTCATAAAATGTTTTATATTCCTTCCTTTCTCTCGCATAGGGTTTATTGCAAACATAGTCTATATATCCCTTGGTCTTGAATTTGGTGATTTTACTCTATTATAATAACATATTATTATTCATTATATATTTTAATTTAATTATCATGTTCTCTTTATATTTAAATATCTATCTTATTCCTTGAAACACTTCCCTTATCATATGGATGACACCAATTCTAGTACAATATACAAGCATGCTTGCTTATGTTAGCCCTCAAGGGCATGGTTTGCATGGAATTTGGAATGTGATAAATATAAATATGTGTTTAAATATTTAAAATCGCCTTATTACTTCTTATAAAACCTTCCATGAGGTTGAAACCTTGTGACAAATCTCATAACAACCCAAAATGTCTGCTTGTTTGTTATATGACTCTCAATAGATAGGTGGTTGATAATATAAAAATAGTGAGTATTTAAACTCTTAATTTTACCTCTCCAATACCATATTTATTTATAACCACTCATAATTACAAACTCCACCAAGATTCATACTTAGATTGTACATATAGAGGCATGTAGATGGATTTTCCTCAAAATTAGCTTAAGTTGCATGTGTGTTTTCATGCTTTATAAGACTGAGGTCTTGTATCAACTTTGTATATGAGCCTAAAAGTTTTGAAAATTATTATGGGAAGCTATGATAACCTTGTTTCAATAAATTTTATCCTTCATTAGTCACTCTTCAGACCTATGCAACTTATGTCGCACCATACCTGCTCAAGATTCCTCATTGTGACTATGTTTATCATACTATTGTAGGTGAATATTGGTGGAAATGGACGTGTTTGATATATTATTCACCATAATTTAGTACTTTTATTACATCCTAGGTGGTTTTAAATCTTGTCTCACTCTTTTCTCAATCATATTGACTCTTCTTGCATTGTTCTCAGGCCTTACATAGTCCTAGTCCATACAACACACCCGTATAGTACTTTCATGAGTTAATAGTAGCTTTGAGGTGCATATTAAACTTTATGTAGGTTTATGATATAAATTTTTTATTTATAACCTATGTAAATTCATAATTTTTCCCTCTTGAGTGAATGTACCTTGAAACTACACCTTTAGGGTATATGGGTATATGAGATGGAAATGTCCTTAGTATGACTGTAGGTCCTCATTTCAAATTTAAATTTTGATAGTATCTTGCTTGGTAAAACCTATTTATTATGTTTAACTTATTCATACTTCATCATTATCCTAAAACTTATATTTCATCATGGAACTCTATCATATATTGTGTTGATCTCATCCTCTTTCTAAACTTGGAGATAGGCCTATCTAGAAGGCTGTAGGTGACTATTTCATAAGGTATATGAATAAGTTATCATGTAATTTTAAGTTCATTTAGATATAAATATTCACACCATCTAAAATAATCTTCAAACCTAATCATAAAATCTCGTGGATACTAGATATATATGACACTCTTCTTCACAGTCTTGGTCTTGGTGGAGTATTGACATACTTAAAATCCTTAAAACCTTGTTGTAGGTAGTCATTTTATATGAAAAATGCCTAAGTTTTATCTCTATTCATTACCTATGTTTTGTCCTAGTCACATGTGCATCACTTTACCATTCTTTTTACCTCATTAATAATTACTCTATCCTTTTGAAAATAGATTTTTTTCATCGAAGCTTGACTGTGAGTGAAATTTTATCTCTTGTATGGACTATTTATGAGTTTTGATCATGAACTTGGTTGTAGCTAGACTCTTCGTATGATCCCACCTTCTCTTGGAGTTCTTATTGAGTTTTAATTTCTCTTCAAATATCATTAACCTTGATCCAAGATTGCATGTTTGATCTTATCTCATTATTTAGCTTAATTGTAGGTCTATGTGTGTGGTTCCTTTGTACGGACTGAGTTTGCATCAAACCTTGAGAAGGTCCTCAAAATAGAGTTGATAAGCCTCTCTTTCACTCTATTATAACTTTATGAGAGAGGAAAGAATAAAAAAATTGAATTATATATGTGTGTGTGTGTGTGTGTGTGTGTGTGTGTCTCCTCGCTTTGTACTTTATGGAAAACTCATGACTATGATAATATTTCATTGGCTATAAGTAATTATTCTTGACTATCAAGTAGTGTTTCTAAGGTATTTACAACCCTTAAATGAGACCCAATGATTCCTAATATTTATTGACTCCTTATGTCAATGAATCCTTGATATGGAGGTAAATGGAAAGGTGGTGTAATGATATGGATGATGAGAACATTGAATGTAAGTGAATATGGAGCTTTACAAAAGTACAAAGATAGTGAGCAGATAGTAAAATGGAATGAAACACAAAGGAGGTGAAAAGAAAATGAGGAGTATATTACAAGACCATCTTGAGGGTCTTGTGTAATCATAAACACATGTTCAAAAATAAATAATATTTTGAATGCCTTTGAAGGAGGTATATTGTGCTAAAATGAAACCTCGGATTTTGTTAAGATCCTTAACAAATGCTAAGAAACCTTAAACATAGCTAAGCTGAGACTCTAATGGAGATGTTGAGAGAACATGTAAGTCTTCCTTTCTATGAATATTTGATTAATATTTGATGATATTTAATGAGGAACACAATATCATGAAGGATTCCCCTACAAAAAAGAATCTAACAAATATTGATGTTTCTTCTCTCTCTTAAACTGTATAACTCTCTTCATATGATTGTAGACTATAGATTTGCATTAGTATGTGTTCTTAAGATCTATATTAACCATAAAAATGTGAAAATTAACTAAATAATTCCATGTAAAGGTGGATCATGATAAAAACCATGCAAACTTGAATTTTCCTACCATGATACCCAGATGAAGAGAAAACTCAAAAAACTAATGACCTACTTAGATGAAGGAGAGATAGTGAGTGCCTTAACTTCAAAGGGATGGTTAGTGAAGGAGAGGGGACAAAATTGAGAACCAATTTCCATATATATAATCCATCTGAGACTAATTTCTTTGGCCAAAATTTTAGACCTTGATTTTCTCTCTCAAGGCCATACCACATGCAAACTTGAAGGGCTCTCACTATGTGCAAAGAAGCTAGATGACTAGAAGGAACCAGTTTTGGACCTATATGGAATCATTTTTCCTTAAATTTATTTTTAAAAACCTTCCATGTCTTCATATTTAAACTATTTTCCTCATCTATATGGAATAGGCCATATAATTTCATACTCTTGCAGGAAATTACATTGAAATTTCCTTTCTTTTGCCTTCTCTTCACTACTAAAGCTTGAACCTCCAATTTTAAGGAATAACAAGGATTAACACGAGTCATGATCATGTTATAACAAGAATTAAAACTTTTTACACATTTATGTGTCCAAAATTTTACATGTGTGGGCTAAGGAAGGCATTTTCCATGCTTTATGTTTGCATGAAGTGATATTTTCCAAGCAAAAGACTTTAAAATTAAGGTAATTACATGAATTTATAGGTGTTTCAAAGTATTTTTAATGATTTATTTTATTTACAAGGTATAATTTAATCATTTTTTATCCAAAACCTTCACTTTTGACCTCATACATAAGTTCATAATAATATGCTTAATAAATATCGTGGAAAAGTATCTTATCACCTTAAATTGAGTTCTTCATGAGAATTTCATGTATGCTCATTACCTATATTTTGTTTATAAATCATTATTATTTGATTGAACATAATAGTTATATCTAAAATTCATCGATTGACACCTTTTATATATCTCCATCGAAGCACTTTCAAATCACAAGACCACTTAAATCTTTGTCAAAACCTCAAAATGACACTTGACACTATTGACATGACACTGAAACAACTCAAGTTAAGAACACTATAATGGCCATGAAAAATTGTAAATTATAGGGGTTGGTATTTGGCCTTGATAGGCCAAATTTTTAACATTTTTGGTGAATCATAGGGGTTAACTAACTTGCGAGTCAAAAGAACTCACTAAATTTTCATGACTATGATAGTCTTGAAACACAAAAAACATGACTTGATGACTATATTGAACTACCAAATAGAATTTTAAACTTTTTGACACCTCATTTTACTATAATAATAACAAGACCAATAAAAAAAACATAATCAACACACCTAATCTAAGAATTAAACACACATAACCTAAGGAAACAAGAAAATAAGACAAGACAACAACAAGGCAGTAGACTACTACTTGTGAAATTCACTTTTTGAAACATGACAAATAACATAAAAAAAATAACTTGAAGTCAAAATCTTTCCTTCAGGGTCAAATGGAAAGCTAGATTATCCACCATAGAACTTTGAAGCATGATTGCTACCTCTTGATAGTTTCTTCTTGTAGCTAGTAGCATGTGCACATTCATAGTTTTTTTGGGAAGTAACATGTTTTTATAGTTCCAATTTTAGGTGAGTGAATTATAGATATGGGTCCAAGACCCAATCATACTCCTCCCATATCTATGTACTTTGTAAAAACAATCTCAATTCTTCTTGAGTCATGAGCTACCAATTATGGTCATGTTAGGTAGTTTGAAGCGTCTCTTGTGTTATGGTTGTAACATCTGATTTCATGAATTCTTGAGGAAATTTGAGATCATATTCAACTTCTAAGAGTAGAAAAACATCTGAAGATTAAGTGAGAAGTTGATAAGATTGCTTGAAAGACTCAAACAAGTCATTTCTTAAGAAACAACTTCTTGGAATGGTGTGTGTGGAGAAGTGACTCCTCCTTGCTTGATGAAAGTAATTCTCTTAACCTAAAATGAATCACATTTAAGTAGAGATTAACCTAAATTGATGACATCAAACAATACCAATGATTTATTTTAACCAAGTTGAAGTATGATTGGAATCTCTTCACTTTGAATAGTGAAATATATAGGAGAAAGCATATCACTTTCTTGGTCATGATCATAAAGCTACAACTCTTCCTTTGCTATCTCAGATTGATCAGTTAAAATTATTTAATCTTAAAAATTCACTTTTGGATTTATCATGCTCTAAAATTCAACTTGCTCTTCATCTTCATTGGCTAATTGGTATTTGTCTTCTACTACTGCTATAAGCTCTTGTGAGTTATCATGATGAATTGTAGCTATCATGTGACCAATGAGTTCATGGAAATCATCTTGTTTTTTCACAATTTGAGTGTCTTCCTCTTATATATTATCAACCTCTTCTTCTTGTCATTTTTCTTGTACTTGAAACTCATCCTCTATCTTAGAAGAAACCTCTTTAAATTCATCTTCTTTTGCAATGGGTATCCCAATGGTGATTTATTCCTCATGATCATTCAAGAATCTCTCATATTCATATACCTTATTTGAAACCTCTTCACTTACCTCATAAAAGAGAGGCTCTTTCTTGAAGAGTGGCATGGTGAACCCTTGAAAATACTCAAGAAGATGAGATAAATACAAAGGTGTTTCCATGGATGTTTGAATCTACAATCACCTTCACTCCATCTCTTATCTTCAAGTTATCTTAAATAACTTTCTATGAAGGAAAGGCCTTAGGTTATTGATGAGGTAAGAGTGGAGGCTGAATGACTTCCTGATTGATTTCCAAAACAACACTTGGTCTTATACTTAACTTTTCATCTTTCTCCCTTAACTATTGTATTTGTATCCAATTCATAAACTTAGGATTAAGAGATTCTTATTTTGCACTTATTTCAACCATGGTAATTAATGAAGGAACTTTCTACTATGATTGTGTTGATTTTGTAGCTAATATAAATTGATGAAGATGTTGATTTTCAAGATCAACTTATTTGTCTAGGTGAGCCTCCAAGTCATGAACCAACTTACTGGAGATATCTCCCCATTGATGATAAGAAGATGAAGGATCTTATGTGATTTTATGTATAACATGTGATTTAGTTTCTTCAAAACACTCTTCTTTAACCTTTTAAGGTCCCTCTTGGACAAAATTCTAGGTAGGAAAGCTTGGAAATATTTGAATGGAATATTGATGGATGTGATATACGTTGGTTTTATATTTATGAAGAGAAAAGGGCAGATCAATGGGGAACTAAGGTCTCTCATGAACTACCAACTTCTCTTAAATGTTTACAATTAGACCACCTATGTCAAGGATGTCATCACTAAATTTTAAATGGCCTTATCTTTTGAAATATGCACATAATTATTTAGCTTGTTGTAATAGAGATCTCATGCTTGGGGATCTCCTATCCATAGCTCTTTTGAGTGTCTATGCTCACCATTTATATCTCTTATCTAAACAGGGTTTGTTTTAAGCTTGATATGGATTGTCATGAAACTTGGTTGAGCTAATCAGGAATGTCATGAGATTGCCATGAATGATTAAATTTTTAAGTAGGCTACCAAGGAATTGAATGAGGTTCACAAGGATCAAAGGCCTAATAATGGCTTTCATATTGTTGATCAGGGTGATTATAGGGATGATAATGGTCATAATGAGATGGATGTGAATCATATTAGAATTGGGATGGATCATATGGATACTGATAAGGTAATGAACGATATAATTCTTCTCCATGGGCTATCATAGAATAGAAAACACATGAAAATCAATGAATTTATGAACAATATTTTCCCTTTACCTCAAAGATGTTGACCATATAAGTTCTTGCAACTACTCATAAAGATAAAAATGCTAAAAATAAGTACTTTAGTGAATGGATTTGTGTCCCACCAAGCATGCTAGGACTATTAGCAACCCAAGTTACACCCTAATAAATTATATTTCTCAAATATACTTTAAACTTTAACTAACATTGGAATGGTCTAATGTTGTGGGACATCTATGACTAGACCAAATCTCTAGATTGTGAGCCTATCTCTTCTGAATATATCTAATTTTCTTAGTTTACTAAAACATACTATACTTTGGGATGAAAAGAGTTAGAAGGATTATAAAAAATGGAAATCCTATTTTACTAATGGTGGTATACCTATATTTTTGGTTCATCCACTCAATTTTTAACTCATACAACATTAATAAGTAATGAAAATCATTGAATCCTTCAATTCCAAGAGACTCCTATGCAATAGTATTTCATATAAAGTTTTCATAAAGTGATAAAATCATGAGGACAATGATGGAAGGCCTGATTCAAGGCACTAAATAATAAATATTTCCACTATTAGCTTAGTTACTCAACATTAACCACTATATATGACCTGCATAAGATGACATACTAGTAACTAGGTGAGATTAAGACCTGCCAAGGGATAAAATACTTCTACATGTGCAAATCAAACTAATATAAACACACTAAACCTACATAAATGAATCTTAAAATATTAATTTTTATTATCTCAAGAGGTTCACAAATCTCAATCTTGGTAGACTTTCATCATGGCCTAGAGAGGGGCCCTAATAATAGGCCTAAAATCCTAAATATATAGAAGATGAGAAGAGAAAAAGCTAATATGGCATAGAAGAGAGAAGGAGAGGATATCTAATCTTTCACTCAAGTAAAATTTAGGTACAACATGCTAATAATATCCCTCTAAATATATCTTCTTCTCTAATGTTCATGCATGCTCCTTTGGCATTGGAAACAAGATGGTGGGCTATCTTTGGCATATAGTTACTTATTGAAAATTATCTTGATGAATGCTTCCCCATATATTGGAAAATAACTCCACTTAAGATGAATTCAAGTTAAGTGAATGGCCTATCCTTCATTGAGACTTATAACATGAATTGATTACCTCTTTAGATCAGCTAACTCATTCTTTATCCCTCATATGGATGAATTAGAACTTGAACA
This sequence comes from Torreya grandis, assembly GCA_037957365.1. NCBI lineage: Eukaryota > Viridiplantae > Streptophyta > Pinopsida > Cupressales > Taxaceae > Torreya > Torreya grandis. The sequence continues at coordinate 1,125,295 of JARHVA010002698.1, read as the reverse complement.
CTAGTTGTGAATGAAATTTACACTTTAATACTAAATATGTGTCATGATAACTCTATATAAACTCATTTTATAACCCTTCTATGCCATTTTTCAATTCACTTAATTGATCAAATAGGCTTACTAGGCTAATTAGGCCTAGTAGCCTAGATTTTTTGCATTTTATGACTATAAAACCATACATGAAACCTTGAAAACATATTAAATATTTATTATTAGATCTGAATCAAGCTTCCATATCATGATATAGGTCCTTTAGGGTAAGCAACACCTACAAATTGGTCAAAGTAGTTGACTAGGTCAACTTTTCCTAAATTTTTATAGATTAGATATTTTGAAGATACCAATAGAGACATTTAAAAGCATGGTTTTCAGAATATTATTGATTGAGGAGGAATAAAATGTTCCAAAATTCACTCTCCATTGATTGGAATCCATTAAACTACCTTGTACCTTTATTTTCTACATTGTTTCCTCAAAAACCCCCTTTTTGACATGTACATATAGTTTCATACATCACAGTACCATTGACAATACCCTATTTGAGTTCAATTTATGTTTCAAAATACTTGAGGATTATTTTTGGGGTTTTGAATGTAAGAAACTTGACTTTTCTCAAAACTAGTTTTTAGGAGGGTTTAGGGGGGTTTTAGAGATGAACCTTCTTAATGATGGTTCATAAAATATAGATCTCCAAACCAAAAATTATTTACATGTATATTTATTACATATACCCCTTCAACTTTCCTAATAATATTTGGTTCCCTTGCAAAAGGTGTACAAAGACACATCCATAAATAATTTAACCTTTAGGGTTTTCCATACATTTTGGACATGCTTATACTCTTAGCAATGGTTCATAAACCTAATCCCCTCAACAAAAATAAATCCTTCATGTATTATAATTTCATATGGGTACTAAAATCATTATAAGATAATTTGGCCAAACTCTCCTTGTGATTAAAGATATGAGCACTTCAATAGGTGGTTCAAATCAATGTCTTGATCGTAGAGTTTGAATTAGATTCTTGAGAGTGAAATTGACATTTAATTTATTATCGCATACTTTAAAAACCTAATTTATTAAATTTAACAACTCATAATACCTTTTTATGATGTTTCATATTCTTATATGGGTCTGCAAATTTCTTTTGGTGTTATAAGCCTACTAGGCCTAAAATAGGATTTTAGGCTTAATCTAAAATTTGAGGTTCAATTAAAATATAGTTTTTAATATAGGTTAAAAATGTTCATATCAGATTATTATAATTTGTTTTCAACATTTATAACTACCCTTTAATTCCCAAACTCTTCTTTGCTTCCATGCCTTAAAACTACCTATAGGATTGATTATGTGCCTGTGTTTATACAAACAATAGAGGTCTGCAAAGTTTTTCCCTCATTAAAAAATATATTTAAAGGATTTTTAAAATTATTAAAACATTTTATTATATTTATAACACTCTTTTTAACCATCTCATAGTCATAAAATGCTTTATATGCCTTATTTTCTCTAGCCTAGGGTTTCTTGCAAACATAGTTTATATAGCCCTTAATCTTGAATTTGGTGATTTTCCTCTACTATCCTAAGATATTTTTATTAATTATTTAAATTTAATTATCATGTTATATTTATCCTCTAATATCTATATTATGCCTTGAAACACTACCTTTATCATATAGATGACACCATTTCTAGTACAATATACAAGCGTGCTTGCTTATGTTAGCCCTCAAAGGCATGGTTTGCATTGAATTTGGATTTTTATCACTATAAATATGTGTTTTAATATTTAAAATCACATTATTATTCATAATAAAAACTTCCATGAGGTTAAAACCCTATGCTAAACCTCATAAAATCCCAAAAAGTTTGCCTACTTGTTCTATGACTATCAACAGATAGGTGGTTAAATGTGTCAAAAAAATGAATATTTACACTATTAATTTGACATAAAATATAAAATATATAGGTATAACCACTAAAAATTACAAAATCCTCCAATTTTCATACTTTTATTCGACATATAGAAGCCTATAGATGGATTTTCCTCAAAATTAGCTTGAGTTTCCTGTGTGTTTCCATGCTTTATAAGACTAAGATCTTGTATCACCTTTGTATTGGATCATATAAGTGTTAAAAAATATTTTTTTAATATATTATGTCATTTTTAAGATAATCCTTATCCTTCATTGGTCACTCTTTAGACCTATACAACCTATGTCACACCATACTTGCTTAAGAATCCTCGTTGTGGCTATGTTGGTCATACTATTATAGGTGAAGATTGGGGGAAATGGAGGTGTTTTATATATTATTAACCAAAATTTTGTACTTTTATTACATCCCAAGTGGGTTTAAACTACCTCTCATCCTTTTCTCAAGCATATAGACTCTTCTTGTATTGTTCTCAGGCGTTACACAGTCCTATTCTATATAACAGACCTGTATAGTAATTTCTTGAGTTGATAGTAATTTTGAGGTGAATCTTGACCTTGATGGAGTTTTTATGATATAATTTTGTGATTTATAACCTATTATATTTCATAAGTTTTCCCTCTTGAGTGAATGTACCTTGAAACTACACCTTTAGGGTATATAGGTATATGAGATGGAAATGTCCTTAGTATGATTATAGGTCCTCATATCAAAATGCTTTGGAAACCATATTTATTATATTGAACTTATTAATACTTAATCATTATATTAAAATTCCATTTCATCATGAAATTCTATCATATATTGTGTTTATCTCATCCTCTTTCTAAACTTGGAGATAGGCCTATCTAGAATGTTGTAGGTGATTGTTTCATGAGGTGTATGACTAGGCTACCATGTAATTTGAAATTTATTAAGATAAAAATATTCACACCATTGAAGATAATCTTTAAACCTAAGAATAAAACACCATGGATACTAGAGACATGACACTCTTCTTTATAATCTTGGTCTTGGTAGAGTATAGACATACTTAAACCCCTTCAAACCCTATTGTAGGTAGTCATTTTATATGAAAGCATGTCTAAGTTTTATCTCCATTAAGGGCCTAAATTTTGTCCTATCATTAATATCATAAAATTACCATAATTTTTACATCCTTAATCATCATCTATCCTTTTGAAAATAGACTTTTTTCCTCAAAGCTTAAATGTGAGTGAAATTTTGGGTCTTGTATGAACTATATATGAGTTTTATTCATGAAATTGGTTGCAATAGACCTCTTCATATGCTTATATATTATATTATATTTCTTATTTAGTCCTAATTTCTATTAAAATATCATTGACCTTGATCCAAGATTGCATGCTTGATCTTATCTCATTCTTTAGCTTGGTTTTAGGTGTTTGTGTGTGCTTCCTTTGTACAGACTAAGTTTGCATCAAACCTTGAGATGGTAAATATATTTGATATGCATATCCTTCACTCTATTTTATCTTTATGAGAAATTAAAGGAAAAAAACTTTGAATAATATATCTATAGGTCTTTCCTACATTTGTACTTGAATGAAAAATCATGACTATGATAATCTTCCATTCGCTATAAGTAATGATTCCTAACTATCAAGTAGTGTTTCTAACATATTTACAATAATTGAATGAATTCCAGTGCTTCTTAATGGTTCTTAACTCCTTATGTAAATTAATCCATGAGAATAGGTTAATGGAAAGGTGTTGATATGATATGGATGATGGGAACATTGAATTGAAGTGAAAATGGAGCCTTACAATAGTACAAAGACAATGGGAAGATAATAAAATGGAATGAAATGCAAAGGAGGCTAAAATAACATGAAGAATATATGAAAATACCATATTTATGGTTTTATGTAAGCATAGTCACATGTTAAACAAGACATAATAGTTTTGAGGCCTTTGAAGTAGTTATACAGTGCTAAAATGAAACCTATGAGTCTACTAAGATCCTTAACAAATGCTAAGAAACCTTAAACGTTAATAACCTAAGACTCTAATGGATATGTTTAAAGCACATGGAAGGCTTACTTGATATGAATTTTTGAGGAATATTTTATGATCTTGAATGATGGACATAAGAGCATGAAAGAGACCCTTGTAAATAAAAATTCAACAAATCTTGATGTTTCTTCTCTCTCTTGGACTGTACAACTCTATTCATATGCTTTTAGACTAAAGATTTGCATTATTATGTGTTATTTATATCTATATTACCCCACATATTTGAAAATTAATTGAATAATTCCATGTAAATTTAGATCATTCTCCTAAGAAACCCTATAAACTTGAAATTTCCTACCATGATGCCCATGTGAAGAGAAAACTCAAAAAACCAACTGCATGCTTGGATGAAGGAGAGATAGTGAGTGCCTTCACTTCAAATGTATGGTTCATAAATGAGAGAGGAAGAAATTGAGAACCTCTTACCATATCTAGAATCACTTTGAGACTAATTTTTATGGATAAAATTGTAGACCTTGATTTTCTCTCTCATGGTTGTACCACTTGCAAACCTGAAGGGCTTTCACTATGTGCAAAAAAGCTAGATGACTAGAGGGAACCAATTTTGGGCCTATATGTAATCCTTTTTACCTTATATTTCTTTTAGAACACCTTACATCTTAAAAATTTTGGTATCAATTGTATGTAATAGGTCATACAATGTTGTACTCTTGCATTAAATTACATTGAAATAGCCTTTCTTTGGCCTTCTTTTCATTACTAAAGCTTGAACCACCAATTTTTGGGCATAACAAGGAAGACCACAAGTAATGATCATGTTATAACAAGATTTAAAACTTTTTCCACATTTATTTTTCCAAATTTTGGCATATGTGAGCTAAGGAAGGCCTTTTCCATGCTTTATGTTTTACATGAAGTGATATTTTCCAAGCATAAGACCTCAAAATTAAGGTAATTACATGAATTTGGAGGTGTTTAAAAGTATTTTGAATGTTTTAATGGCATTACAATGTATAATTTAATTTTTTAATCCAAAACCTTCACTTTTGACCCCATACACATAGCTTTGTAAGAAGATGCTTAATAAATATCATGGAAAAGTACCTTATCACCTTTAATTGAGATCTTCATGAAAATTTCACATATGTTCATTACCTATATTTTGTTTATAAATCATTATGCTTAGAATGAACATACTGATTATATCTCAAATTCATTAGCTATCACCTTTTGTATATCTCCATCAAAGTACTTTCAGATCATAAGAACACTTGAATCTCTATCAAAACCTCAAAATTACAAATGACATTATTGACATGACATTGAAACAACTCAATTTAAAAAAACTATGATAGCCATGAAAAGTTTTCAATTAAAGGGTTTGGTATTTGACCTTGATAGGACAAATTGACAAAAAGTGGTTTATCAACAACTAAACCATGATGGTTTTATAAGTGGTTAACTAATAACCAAAATAGGATGGTTTTACTAGGATTAATCTATAACATACCACCAAATAAGATGGTTTTACAAGTTTATAACCTAAAACAAAATAAGATGGTTTTATAATTGTATAACTAAAAACCAAATATGATGGTTTTACAAGTGGCTGACCAACAACCACAACATGATGGTATTACCAAGATTGGAAAACAACCTAAATATAATGATGATGTATTACTTTTATCAACTCTCATCACAATCTTACATTAGGAGAAAATACATAGAAATTATGCTCACTTATTACAAATTTGAATATAAATGCTTCATTTATTCTAATTTTCTATTGTACCATAGTGAAAAGAAAACACACAACTAAAAAAATATGCCATAACATCATTGTGTAGCCCTATCACTTGTGGCTGATGAAAGGAAGCAAAAAATCATAATTATTTCATCTCCACCATTCTCCTATATTAATTTTACTTATCAAATTCAAACTTGAATATCAATTACACAATTCCCCCTCCCCCTCATAATTTTTGACTTGGACTTTGGTTTCAACTGATAGTGCATCTAGTTAAAATGGGCTCCCCCTTTTTACATAATAATATAATTTATTTTCTATAAATTCACCACCAATATCATCTTTCTTAAAAAAGCTATTTAAAAACTTGGAACACAACTCTGTGTATTTAGGGCTTGATCTTTTGACTACTTACTAAGATATATCAAAAATGGTTTAGCCAATTACTCTTTATATGACCTCATGATATATTTCATATATTGTTATATAAATATAAATAAAAGTGACTTTGGGATTAAAATAACACTTGACATACCTATTAGGTGAAACTGTGGGCTAGGAGATAAAGGAAGCTTTGGCAAGCTGGGTAGAACTTCAAACTAATGCAATTTTTAATTCTATTATTCCAATGCAAAACCATAAGCTTTAAAATCAATGTAATATTCCCCTAACAATATATAATGTATGAGTGCAAAATATAATAATGATGAAAGAGACCTTGAAAAAAGTAAAAAATACAAATTTGAGTGCAGTATAGAATATATCAATGGAAATGGTAAAATAATAGGTAGAATGGTGCAATATGTGCAAGCATGTCATATAAGATGGAATAAATTTTCAAATGATATAATTATATGAAAAGAACATGAATATAAATATGAATGAATGTAAACCATGAATCCACTTTTAAAATCATGTACAGACTCAATAAAGTATATAAAACATTATGAAATTCTTCTTCCAAGAAAGTGTGATGCCAAGTCAAAGAACTCCAAAATCTAATAATGTAGGCCAAGATAATTCAACTCTAATGTGCCATGAAAGGTGTGAGAATCATGTTGAAGTGAAAAGGTGGTTTCTAAATGAAAATAAAAGTGATAATTTGAGATCTATCAGGATAAACCACATTTAAAATTTTGGTACTCCCTCTATCCACAAATAAATTCTCTAAATTGTCTACCAAATCTGATTGAAATGCCTCTTCTCTAATCTCACAAAGAAAAAACAAGACTAATAAAAGTAATATAATGATAAATGTATTAAATATAATAATAAAAATCAACCAGTCAATAATGCAAACATTGCATTACCCTTTTGTAATTTAATTCCCCATCATAGACACAAAATAACATGATCTAATACTAAATATTATTTTTGGTTTAGATTTGTACTATGAAAATCTAAACACAATTTACATATAATAAATTTTCACACATAACACAATGATATTCTTATTCTATTCATTAAGGATAAAATAGAGATAGATACAAACATATAAATCAATAAGATCATACAAATAAATAATATATGTTATCTTCTTTCTTACCCAATCCCAAAAATATCTCAAATCTATCTCCCAATATCTCTCATTCAAAGTTATTATTTATCACTCACATAGAATAGCTACATGATTTGTTACTACAAGTCACTTCACCTCATTCAATCTAAATTAATTACTAATCATATAATAATAACTCACATTATTATTCTAACCTATGTGAACATTAACATGATTTCTTAAAATAACCAATAAATTATCCTATCTAAGAGATCCAGAATCAAATAAGGTAAATAAAATAGATCCCATTATTAATTAGTTAGTTTGGGGCATGATAACTAGATTTGCTAAACCTACCTATAGGATAAATTATAACATAACATCGATTGAGAGGGTTCCAAATCCTCTAGGCAATCAATATAATGGAATAACCCGAACTAGGTCTTCTAAATATTAATCTAATCTAGTATTTCCAAGATAAAAATATAAATAAAGGGGATGATTATACTAAAAAGTGTAAGGAACCATAGTAATAAAATGGGGGCCTAGGTTACCTAAAGTGGAAAATGTGAAATTTTAAAGACCCTGTAGCCACACAAGTATAAGTGTAGAGGAGATTCAAACAAGGAGTTATACATTTAAAATATTAATTATGAAATATCTATCTATATACACATAATATTTTAAACTTTATCATTTACTGTCACTTTCTCTCTTGTAACAATCTATCAAGTTTCAATCTCTCTAATTTCATCCCTTAAAGAGTGCATTAGTTAGTAATGGCTAGATCATTAATGATTTAAAAATTATTATTTAAACTTATCATGATTATATCCACTAAGCAATCTCACTTATTTTATCCCTTAATTAATACCCCTCCTAATTTCCCCTAACTAAAGAAAGGCCTATCTTTTCGGACTATATAAACATGATTCAATGTATTATTTTTTACTTCTTACCAAAATTCAAACTAGGTTGCCTGAAGTCAACATAGTTTGAAATTCATGATGTATGTTTCATAGCTAGGTCATCTAAGGTTGAACTAGTTAAAAGGTAAATGATAAATTTTAAACTACATCAAGGCACATTGATATTTTTAGATAAAATTTTGGAAGGGTGTAGGATTATCTATCACTATAAATACAAGTCCCATTTCAATCCAATAGAGAGGAACATTCATTTTCACATTATTATTGCTCATAATTATGTTTTAGTCTGCATTTGAGAAAATACATTGCTTAGATATTATCTTGGAAGAAATAACTTGTATTGTGAAGTCTTAGATGCAAATATAAGAAGTATATTAGCCTAGACTTGATTTCAACCACTGTGATCCTTGAAACCTCAAAAACCTCTTTCAAATCACCATTGGCCAAGGGAGAGATTGAGGGTCAACAAGTTTTGTTCAATGTAAGTATTTTATAAACCTATCTTATTTCGTTTGATAGATAAATATATACACCTTTAACTTATAGTGTGTCTAGGGATATGTGTGGCCAACTTATGGCTTGCATACCCTCATATTATCTTATTACATTTATCTACGTTATTAGTATGGTCATCCTATGGAATAACCATGGATAAGAAGAGTACATACATGAGGTAATGGTTAGTATTTTATCATCATATTATGAATTCTATTCTTATTGTATTATTGTGGAGATTGCCCCCTTAAAGTGGCCCAGTCATAATATTCAAGTATTCTTCTCTTTCACTAATTGTTATTATGGATCTACTTATTCAATTTTTAATTATGTGATATAATATTCTATTTTTGTGAATCATATAAGTAATTTAAATAAAAGTTTATGAAAGATTCAATTTGGGTAAGTTTTTATAGTGCATTTTTAAAATTTGGTCTTTATCACTGGAAGGTCAAAAAAAAAAAAACTTGTGATCTGGGAAGAATTGAATTTTTTGTCACTGTACTTTTATTCATTAATTTTTTACATAAAAATAAAAAATAGTAAAATCATAAAAATTTGAAAATTTTTTTTTGGAATTTTTTTACCTTGTTAAAATTAGTAGTTATTAGATTCATATTTGTGAGACAATTGCAATGGTATATTCTATTGGTACAATTTTTAGGCCAAACTTTTTCACCCTTTTGCACATTAGTAGTTATTGGATTTGTCTTGGTGAGGTAATAACAATGGTATCATATAAGGATGACATGGAGTCAAAAACTTATGATCTGAGTGTTTTAGAGGTGGTTTAGCAAAGTAGGTATGAGTTTCATGGAATGGCATAAAAAAATGATCAAAATGTATTGAGGGATCATTTACAATAAATAATTGGGAAATTGGCCAACTTTTTATCTCAAGCATTGTAAAATAACCCTCTACCAATCTAGTTTGGTTCTCCTCCTCCAAACACTCACAACAATAATCTTGGTATGAATCCATTGTTGTCAAAAGTAGACTTAAAAATTTTTAATGGTAATGATCTACTCACATGGATTACTCAAAATGAGAATATATTTGATCTACTTTAGACCCCCTATTCAAAAAAGGTGGTCATATCCTCTTTGTATTTATTATATGATAAGTTCATTTAGTCTCATTGATTATGTGCTCAATAGAAAAATAAGGGTGTTATAGTTTCATGGTCAATATTTTTTGAGGACTTGAAGCTCTACTATCACAACAATGTCTCTAAAAACTACTTCAACCAACTATCCAATTTGTGCCAAAATAGGAATATAAAGGATTACAATCATCAATTTTAAAATCTCTCTTTAGTGTGGTAAACATCACTAAGGAAAATATAATTGACCTATTGTTGGGTGGCCTCAAAAATAACATCTAATTGGAGGTTTTCATGTTTCATCCTAGTAATATACCTGAAGCCATACCAAGGGCATGCATGGTTGAGGAAAAATATCTGATCAAATGAACACATTTCACTAATGTCTGTGAATGCACCTTCCCATAACCAACATTTTTGTAGCCTACTAGATTGACACCTTAGCAAATTGAAGAAAAGTGTGAAAAATTTTTGTGTTTTGGTTGTGATATAAAATGGAGCAAAGGTTATATATGTTCTGAAAATAACTTATTTTACATTGAAGGTGGTAATGAGGGGAAGAAGATGACAAGGATTCACGAGTAGGTGTGGAAGAACTTGAGGATGAATCTAAATATTATCAACTTAATATTGGCTACCATGCACTTTTAGGCATTAATAATCCTCATAATATTAATGTGGTGGGTTTATTGAATAAATAAAAGGTGACTATGTTAAATGACATTTAGAGAACACATAAATTCATCAATATTAAGTTGGATACTTGTTTGAACTATTTCATTTACCTAGGTCTAGAATTTTAGGTCATGATTATAGATGGTGTTAGCATCAACTATTATAAAAAATACCATAGTGTTAAGTTTTTTTTAGGAGACTAATTTTTAGATTAACCTATGTATTATATTCATGGGAGGATCTAGCATTATTTTAGAATTTCAATGGCTAACAACTTTGGGCACTATTAAGATGAGTTTCTAAGAACTATTCATGAGGTTCCATTGAGAAGGCAAGACCTTCAAACTACATGGATTATAGGATAAATATACATATTTGATTAGTTCCCATCAGATGATGAATATTCTCAAAAAAGGTGTTAAAGGATTTTCCATTTAGGTTCAAAAAAGTAATAAATATATACATCATGATTTACAAAGGATGTTATATGACTATTTTGTTGTTTTTGGTGACATGCCAAAAGGACTTCTTACAATCTACACACATGGTCATGCCATTAGGCTCATTTTAATAAGTACACCACACAACATTTGACCCTACATGTATACTTATTCCTAGAAGAGTGAAATTAAAAATATGGTATAGGAGATTTTGAAGTTAGGAATCATCTAACATGGTCAAAGTGAATATTCCTCCCCTATGGATATGTTGAATAAGAAGGATGACACTTGGAGGATATGCTCAGACTATAAATAACTCATCAAGTACAACATCAAAGATAAGTTTCTTATTTAGTAATTCATGATTTTATATATGAATTTCATGTTTTTGCTTATTTTACAAGTTATATCTTCACTTTGGGTATCATCAAATTTGAATCCATAATGATGACATACCTAAAACTCATGAAGGCCAATATTAATTTATGGTCATTCCTTTTAGCCTCACAAATGCACCATATACATTTCAGAGTTTGATGAATATTATTTTTAGACCATTTTTTAGAAAGTTTGTATTGGTGTTTTTTATGATATCCTCATTTATAGTAAAAAAATGAGAAGACCATTTGAAACATGTGAAATAGGTACTTTTAGTTCTAGAAAAACATCAACTTTACATCAAACCTTCTAAATGTGTTTTTGGTGTCAAAGAGGTAGATTAGTTGGGTCATCTTATTTCACATGAGGGAGTGGAATTTTATCCTTATAAATTATAAGTGATGATGGAGTGGCAGGTTCCCAAGACCCTCAATAACCTTTGAGGATTTATGAGGCTAACTCATTAATATATAAGTTTGTCAAAAATTATGGTAGCATTACATCACCACTCACCTCTTTATTTAATAAATACTCCTTCCATTAGATTGATTCAGCTACCAAGGCATTTTAACATTTTAAAATGGTTATGTGCACAACTCCAATTTTATGTACTCTTAATTTTTTTATAAATTGTTGTGAAGTGTTACTCATCAGGATATGACATGGGGGTTATACTCATGCAAGAAGACAAACCATTAGTATTTTAAAGTCACAAAATAAATGGAAAAATAGGCTCAAACCAATATATTAAAAAGAGATGATAGCTATTCTACATATATTCAAGCAATGGATACCTTATTTGATGGTTCATCACTTTTAGGTAAAGACTGGTCATGATACCCTCAATTATTTTTTGGAATAATAATTGTCATCTAAAGAATAATAGAAATGGGTGACTAAAATGTTAGGATATTATTTTAAAATAGTATATAATAAATAAAAATATAATGTGGTGGTAGATTCCCTCTCCTAATAGGATAAATCAATTTAGGCATTGTTATGCACCATGACCTTGTCATAGGTAGATCGACTAGAGGAATAAAAATTAGAATGGGAAAATGATAGTGCTACCAAGGAATCTATTTATAATCCTTAGCAAGGTTTTTATTAATCTAAAAAAATTACATGGAATGGGAACACATTATGGTATAAATATATATATTATACCTTTATAATCATTATCTCCTTAAACATTAAATTTTTTGGGAACTTCATGCCTCTCCACTTAGAGGTCACTCTATATTTTTGAAAACATATTATAGAATTAAGCAAGATTTTTTAATGGAAGGACTCAAGGGGGATGTCAAAAAATTAATGTATGGTATTTCAATAGAAAAAAGTTAAAACCATTAATAACCTGAGTCTTTTACAACCTTTATCCATCTCTAGCCAACATTGGGCGGAGGTTTCCATGGATTTCATTACTGGGTTACCATGATTTAAGGATAAAAATGTTATCATGGTATTTATCGATTGAATCACCAAGTATGATAATTTTTTTATTTATCATAGCCATTTGTTTTTAGAATAGTAGATTCTAATTTTCCTAATATATTTTATAAATTTCATGGTACTCTAAAGATCATTATAAGTGATCAAGATCCCATATTTACTAGTAATTTTTGGATTGAATTATTTGCATGTTTGGGAACCTAGTTGGCTCATATCTCATTTTATCATCCTTAATATGATTTAAAAATAAAGTTAGTAAACAAATGTCTATAAGGGTATCTTCATTTTTTTTTTTGACAAACAAGATAAATGGATTCATTGGATTCCACTTGATGAATGGTGATATAACACTTATTTTCACATTTATTCCAAAATGTCTCCCTTTGTGGCATTATATGGGTATCACCCCCAATACATCAATTCAACCTTGATAATGCATCCCAAGGTTTGAGCTATTTAGAAATACATTCAACATCAACAGGAGGTACTAGTTAGTTTGTGAGAGAATTTATAAATGGCACAAAATAAAATGAAGCAACAAATAGATCAATACCATAGTGATTAAAATTTTGACATAGGTGATTGGGTCTTTGGGTGTTTGTGTCTATATAATTAGATGTCTCTAAATCAATAGAAAAAGGATAATAATTTATCACCTAAGTATTATGGTCCTTATCATATCTTGTATAAAATTGGTAGTATGGCTTATAAGCTATAATTTCCCCCATCCACTTGCATACATCCAATATTCCATGTATCTTTCTTGAGTAAGGTGATTAGCCATAATTTTCCACTTGAAATGAGTTACCTGAATTAGATGAATAAGGATGATTCATTCTCAATCCTAAATATATCCTTCACACATGTACTAAGCAATTCCATACTAGATTGATTAAGGAGTATTTAATCAAATGGAATAATATGCATTATAAAGATACAACTTGGGAGTATGAAGTGTTCCTATAACAACATCCTAGTTTGATTCAATGTTGAGGACAAAATTATTTTGAATTATAGGGGCATGTTATACTCTTAACCTATAGTGCATCTATGTATATGTGTGGTTGACTTGTGGTTTACATACCTTCATATTATCTTATTGCATTTTTCTATGTTCTTAGTATGGTCAGCCTATGGAATAACCATGGCTAAGTAGAGTATATGTATGAAGTAGTGATTAGTATTTTATCATCATATTTTGAATTATTTTCTTATTTAAATTTTGTGGAGGTTACCCCCTTAAAGTGGCTCAGTCATAATATTTAATTATTATGCTCTTTCACTAATTATTATTATGGATCTACTTATTCAGTTCTTAATTTTATGACACATTATTCTATTGTTGTGAATTATTTAATTAATTTCATTACATATATATTTAGTAATTAATAGATCAAATTTATGTATGATTCCTTATTTGAATCTCTTCTACTCTAAACCATAGTGTGGATATAGGGTTATTCAAACTTGCCATTTTCCACCCTAGGTAACCTAGGCTTACATTTGCCTACATGATTTCTTACCATTTTTAGTTTTCCCCATTATTTATGGTTCAATATTTGGTAACACTATATTAGTTTAATTACATGATTATTATATACCTAATTAGGTTTATTTCATTATATCTATTACATATAAGCTTTGGAACCCTCTTCATTGATGTTGTGTGATAAGTGATCCTCTAGGTAGTTTTAGGGGATCCAATTGGTCATGTATGACATAAATAAGTATATAATGGGTTTTAGTTAATTTAAATTCTTTGAATTTGGATATATTAGTTATGATAAGTATCATATTGATATTAATTTGTTTCATACATTTTGGTGAACCCAACATGAACTAACCATTGTTTTTTCTCCTTCAGCAAACTATAACACCCCATGTCAATACAATTTTATTTATATATATATTTTTAGTAGATTACATCAATGAAGGTCAATAAAATCTAAATTATATGTATTTTAAATAAAAAATATATTATTGTGGGCTGATAGCATGTTAATTTTATGTGTTTTATTCAACATGGTATATAGACACATGTTGATCTAGTTTAATTTTCTATATTCTTCTGTCAACCAACTATATTGGCCAGGCCCAATTTAGTTTTATTTATCTTTTTTTTTCCTATATTTTAGTCAGATGATATCAAACTCAATTGATTCACCTAATTGATGTGTGTTTTATAGGAAACTACATCAATCCAAGTCGATACAGTGTTAATTATGTGTTTTCTAGTAGGCTAATTTGACTCAAGATGATGGAGTTTTTGCAGTTAGATCTATATTATTTTGAGGAAACCTACTAAATAATCCAAGGTTGAACTAGTTCTACATTATAGGTAATTCTATACCATATTATATTGACCTAGTTCGATATAGTTTTAATTTAAAGTTAAATTTATTATGTAAATTTTACATAAAATCTTATAGTTTGCCAAAATTAATTACACCAAAAACTAGGTCAATATAGTTATAAATTCATTTTCTTATTTTTTCAAAACTATGTTGACCCTATTCAATACATTTTTTGTGTTTGCATTTATTTTTAGTAAATTATATCAACCCTATCTAATTTAGTTTACTTTATTTTTACTGTTTAAACAAACTACATCAACCTATACCTAATATAGTTCTATATGTTTTAATTTTTCACATAAGCAAGCCCAATTAAGTTTTTTTTCTTAATTAATCAAACATTCATGTTCAATTTTAACTATTTGTCTATTTCCATTCATTAAAATCTGTAAATTGATTTTTGACATTATTTTTCATCTTTTATTTTTTCTTTGTTTGGTTTTCCCTATAAAATGTGTTATGATAGTATTCAAACTAATTAGCTACTATCATGAAGGGTTACATGGTGTTTTATTTGTATTCTTTGTATATATTATTATAAACATCATGGCGTGAGGAGATTACCCTAATAATCATATCCATAGTACAAAGTTAAACACATATTTTAGTTTCCATGTACCTCACAATATTTAAGAAATTCTTAGGATTCCCCTTTTCATTGAATCTTAGGAATCCATCCATCCACCTGATTATATAGTGCATTGATTAGTAGTTAACACTAACAAATTAATCTCAACTTACCTTTGAAACTAATTTTAGTGAGATATGGAAATGATACTTCCTTCATAGTCAATGCCCTAAAACATTATGTTGAAAATATCTAATAAACAAGTAAGTATATTTGAGAGCCTAAATATTAGTCACATCATTTTAGCACATATACCTAATCTTCATTTTGGAAAAATAGTTAAAATTCCAATTTATTAGTTGTTATTGTATTTTATATTATAGACTATATCAACTAGCATCAATGTAGTTTTGTGTTGTGTTCCAACTACATCAGATATAACTGATATAGTTTTTTTTATGTGAATAGACTACATAGATGAGGTTTAATATAGGCTATTGTGTTTACTTTCCATCAACCTTTATTTATTGTACTATATGAACCAAAATATATATAGTTTATTCAAATCACTAACAATTTTTCCTCGAATCTAACTATATTGATAAGGATCGATATAGTATATCATTTCACATTTATTTTTATAAAACTACATTGACCAAGATCGATACAATAAATTTTATATTCTTGATATTATTAAACATTTCTCACATTTTAATACATTAAATAGGATAAATATATTTATATTATTCCAGTTCTGTATGTGTAACTACATCAACCAAGATTGATCTAGTGCATTTACTATTTTTGTTAAATTTTTCTAGACTTAACTACATATACTAGGATCAATATATTTTATCCTTAACAATTTTTATCTTTATAAATATGTCAACCACGGATGATATAGTCATCATCAGCCTCCCTAAGTTGGTTTATATAGTCTAAACCCTTCATCATGCATTATATATTTGATGATTCTGAACAAAGAACACAACAAAACATGAAGATTTGAATTATTTTCCTAAACTTCCTAAATCTCACCTTCTTTATAATTTTGTATAAAATATGGATGTAATCAATATTTGTGTGGCCACTAGAACCAAAAACTATGGGTCACCTCTTAAAACTCTTGATCCATTGAATTATCCTCCACACATTCCTATTATAGAGGATAAAAGTGATCTTGAATATAATTTTGAAATGATTCATTTTATTAATGAAAATCCTTAAAAAAATTATTAGATAGGTTAAAGAATGGGTTGATGGGTCCAATACCCTTATAAAATAAAGTGAATGATAAGCATGAAATATCAATAAAATAAAATGGGATAACATGTAGTACCTGATGAGAAAATCCACCATCATCCTAAAAGACACGAAGATTAAACAAAAAATCCAAAATAGACCAAGAAGCTAAACCAACAAGAGAAAATATTATAACTTGGAGTAATAGACTGATTTTTTTGTCTTAGTGCTTTCTTTTTTTTTACTCTTTCCTCTGGTTCAGTTCTTGACTGCCTATTCTTTCTCCTCATCCAGCCTCTTGTACTTTATACTAGTGAGCTCATCCCTTCCCTACTTAGTCTCATTACTAGTTTCCTCTAATCTACCTCTATTTGTGGCCCTAAAGCCATGGGGAGTGAATTCATCTGTGTCAACATTTTCCTTGCCAAAGCTCAAGGTAGATGTTCTTTGAACTATAAATCCTTTTAATTTTTCAAATTCATCCAAAATTTCCAAGAATAGTAGTTTATAGATGGACACCTTGATATGTAACTTTTAAAGGGACTGCTCAATATCTTCCTTAATCTTGAGATTCAAGAAAAACCAAACCCCTGCTAATAATTAGGGTCATGAATTTAGTAACCCCTTTATCATTACCTCTCAATTTAGGCTTCTCTTGCATGATTTATTTTCCAGTACCATCATTCTAGATGCTTACTTTCCCTACTTTCTCAAACTTAGATTCCATTGAAAATTCCTCTTCTCTACTTGAGTATTCATGTTCATTGGTAATATTAATTGCTTCTATCATAAACTCTGACCATAGGGGTTCGCCCTTTTTAACTAGCAACATAATCAATCCTTGATGGATAATATCTACAAAGGGATTGTTCTTAAAATTCAAAATTAAAGCTTCAAAATATCTTAGAAAGAATAAATTAAGACTAATAGTGTGACCCCTAAAGTGTTTAATAAAAAAAGTGGTGTGAAAAGATTACCAAATGCTTCCCTTCTAGTGTGATGTAGTGCATGATCTACAAGCATACGTCTGGCCACTTTCTTGATAAGTCCACCCTCATAAACCCTTTTTATGATAAAACCCTCTGCTTCTTCTTCTCCTTGCTATAAAAGATGTTGAAAAGATCCTAAATCCTTAACATAAGGTTAAATATCCCATGGTAATATATAACATCATGATGGTACCCCACATAGGATTTCCCTCTTCACCACCATATAGTTTTTCTACAAGATTTAAGGTAAATCAATACACAAATTCCTATATTCATTCTTCCTTTACCTTTCCTAGTATAGCCACTACTACAACAAGTATTTCATCTAGTGTTCCTCCTAAAAGTGTCCACATCAGCACTTAAATTAACCCTACTAGTAATACATCTCAAACTACTACTACTAGTGCATCTCATGCCATTACTCCTAGCCAACAAACCATCAACATTAACCAAATCTTATTACAAGTCATGAATCAAATGGATAATTTCCAAACAAAGAATACTAATTAAATATTTTAGATTAAGGTAAAAGCAAGTTTTGAAGGGACCCTGAAACCCTTTAATAGAATCAAGAAAGATAAAGCATTAACAACCACCAGGAAAAGCATTCCTAAAACCTACTAAAGAACAGTATCAACATCAGGTTTTATAGGGACCTAAAACCACAAACATAGTCCAATAAAAGTACCCAAGTTTTACAAGGACCTAAAACCTCATCAAAACTAGGTTTTACAACTTGAGCTTATAGCATAGGGAAAAGAATGCTAAAAAATATTTCTCTTTAGCATTCTACCCTAACCAACAATGCAGGTTGCCATTGCAATAATGACACACAAGCATTTACCGTGACATTAAAGATCCATAAAATACCTTTCATTTCTCTGTCACTTTGATTTGATGGAAACACCATCAGATCCAGTAATAATGACAATTGTAGCCATATCAAGAAAAATGCCATGCTCCACCACGCCCTCAAACCCTAAAAATGCACTACCCGCAGTCTTAGCATCCTTAATCAGCGTCTTCATGAGACCAGGTGACCCATCTGGGATTGAGCATGCATTCCATCACCAAAATGAATAGATCAGGCACCTAGGTTTGATTTAGCAACCCCCAGAACACAAAGTCAAAGGAGTTGCTCGTAAACGGTAGCCATCAAAATTTTCCTTTGTAGGACTGTCGATCGATTCCCATGGCATCCGACACATCATTTTCCCTTAACACCAACACGGCATGGGTAAATCCACCCCCGATACAAAGGCCTTTAAGACCAGGCTATAGAAGACCTTGCTTCTACAGCCCACCCCATAAGGGTTTACCAAAACTGGCAGCCTACCAAGTTGCTTCGTCAGCTTCACCAACTCAAACGGTGCTGCCATTTGCTAAGCAAATGCATAGAGCTCATCCTCATCAATAATCTATAGTTGCCTGACATCCCCAAGCATGGCACACACATTTCTCATGGCCTCCACCACGTCACCATTTTGACTGCCCTCAGTCCTAACCAACGCATGGATCTGGTACCTAGTTCATGGATCTGGGGCTAGGCACCATGGAATTTTAGGAACATTGGTCTTGTAGACATGAGCCCAAGCTAGGGTTTGGGGGGCTGCATAGACGCAAGCTCCCCCCTTTCAGACCTTATTCCCTAGCCCTATTTAAATCATATTTTAGAATTACAAATTCAACCTAAACCTACTCAATAGGGAGTGCAAAACCTGAATTCCCCCCACCTCCCCTAAGAGATGCATAAGATAGTATTATTACTCAACCACCACTCCTTAACAAAGTCATTAAATAACTTAAAAATGAACCATTAATCCCTAATATTAAAAATATAGACATAGGTGGTATTACTCCTAATATGACCTATATTGGATCTAATGATCCCATATTATATTTTAAATCCTTTGGAAATATTTATAAATATTGGATAAAGTTAAATATTATTTTATACCAAACTTTTAGTTAAAACCTTTTTAGGTGATGCCCCAGATTTGTAAAATCAACTCAATTCTAACACTATTTATAGTTTGGAGGACTTAGCCAATGTATTGGTTTAAGAGTTTCAAACCAATGATCTACCTAAAACTAGCTTAGCTTATATTATTAATTGTAAATAGGTAGAATCTAAAACTACCCAAGTTTTCATTAAAATATGGAAAGCCTTATCTAAAAAATATGAACACAAGATGTTAGAATATAATCTCTTCCATTTGTTCACAAATTCCCTTCATCTAAAAATCCAATACTATGTTTTGAATCTCTCTCTCAAATATTTGAAAGAATCCATTGATCAAGCTAAACATTAATATTTCCTAATAAGATAATTTGAGCCATCCACCCTCTCATGGGAACTCACATGCGTATGAGATATAAAAAAAAACATGATACTAATGATGGTTTTATATATTCCCAAAATTATATACATATCATCCATGTTATTCTTCAAAGTGGATCCGATTCTATAACTCTCTTTCCACCATTCATCAATACTCATTTTTATTATTCTACTTCTACATATTCCTATGTAGATAATGTGTATTTTCACCAACCTATTTCAATGGAAAACATAAAAAACATAATCATAAACTTTTAGTATTAGAACTTGATCCTACTTTCCATAGAAAACATTTATATGATCCACACAAATTATATTTCTATCATAAAAGTTGGGGGCATTCTCATCAAACCTATAGGCAAGTTATAAAATTTGATTTTAAATTTATCCTTGGTCCCAACTTTGATAATCAAATTATTAATTATGAACATCAATAAGAATATGAAAAGATAGATAAAGCATATGAGTCCAAATTCAACTATGAAGCTCTTAATCAATCTAATTCTTAGTTGGTTATCTATAAATATCAACTCCCCAATCACAAATCTAATATTATTCAGCCACCTACATCTAACTTTGTGGAGACTTCAGTTGAACCTAACTCTTTAACAAATTATGAAAATATAATCAACATGAACAAAATTAGGTTTGTAGTATCATTTATTTATCCTTATCCACATTCTAATTATAAAAACTTTCAGACTTTTTGCATTATTCAAGATACTTATCCATCTCACTTCACATATATCAAACATAAGGAAACACATGTTATTCCCTTAAAATTTGTCTATACTTAATAAAATACACCAATACAACTTGATACTAATCACTATGGCATATACTAAACTGATACTATAATCCTCTCCTCACTTATAAATAGTTGCTTCAAATATCATGATTTGATTCACTTCTCTATTTACACATTCACCAATCACATCAACCACCTTAAGGGAGTCAGTTCTTATCCGAACCATGCAAAAAAAAAACATACACTACCTCAATGTAGTTTGACTCACCTATCCAACCTATACTATCCAATTCTAATCAACATACTTCCAATATCATGAATCTAAATTCAATTTTTATCCTCCTTCTATGGACTTGATTCAACATTATTCACCTTTGTCAAATATGGTTTTAAATCGATATGATGAATGGGATCCTATAATTGAAATTTCATTCCTCATATCTCAAATTCATTTTATATAAATCATGAATACTTACCCTCATCATCATAATCATCTAATGCAACTTTTATTTTAAATTAACATCCCACAACCTCCACTTATGGGGAAAGAAGTTACTTTGTCTGGGTCTAAGGATATTATTCTTTAATAGTGTGAAGAAATCTACATATACATGGACAAAAATGTAGATACTTCTCTCTCCCTCAAATTTCCCATTGATTCAATGATTCTTGAAAAAATATTACTTCGTATAAATGATCCTCTGCTATTAAATAATTTTCTAAGTTGGTGATATTCAAGTCAAGCATTTTTTTATTAATGAAGGCCCTATCACTTACAACACATCACTTGACTTCACTAAAATTATTGGATACTCATGATGCAATCTTAAATCTACCCCATTATGTGTCAAGGTTATAATTGAAGATAAACACATCCCATAGGTTGTGTTTGTCTTCTTATCATAGTTCTTTTGGTCACAATTCTTATTAAAGTCACAATATTTAACTTGACATTATCATTTAATAATTTATTTTTCAACTTTGGACTCATTTATTGAGAGAGATAGATTCATTTACATGCCAATATGTTAAATTACCTCACAATTATGATATTAAAATGATTCAAGAAAATATGAACTCTTACAATTTTGGAAAATCCCAAGAACATGGTGTTTTCAAAATACCCACCCTTGAACCTTTACCTAGTATTCCTTTTCACAAATCTCAATGATTCAATTATCCTATTAATTCTAATATAGGTTATAATGGAAACCTTAAACTTATAGGAAATATAACACCTAACCTATTATATTTTAAAAATGATAAACCTAATGAGATTAGTTTAAAAATAAAAACTTCTTATTTCCCTTCACATATAGTTACTCAACTACTTCCTTTATGACCTAGGTCTTATCAAAATACAACAAAAGAAATTCTTACATCCATATCAATGCTAAAAAAACACATCTCCATCCTTCATCAATTGATAAAATAATTTATTCTTGTACCATTGATATTCATACCCCTAATTATTATGATGGATAATAATTAGATGATCCATATTTAGTTGGGTTTTCTCAAGCTAAAGATGCAAAAATTATTCAATATTCTTCTTATTTATAACATTATTTACTTTTAAATATTATTAATGTAGTTATTTAATCTTATATATTACCTAACATTACTTCTTATTCACTTGATGCTCATGAGTTTAAGATAGAGCAAATACAAACTACTTCTCATTTAATCATTTCTAAGCTTCTTTGGAGTATTCTTCTTGATCATGATATGATGGGACCATATTGGTTTGATGAATTATTTGATCCTTTAAGAATTATCCCTCTTGAGATGCCAACCACATTACTCTGACCCACATTGAGACCTTATCTTACCACTATTGAGCCTAGTCTTGTACATACTTTGATTTTTATTACTAATGATGTTAACATATTACCTATGCCCAAACTTGATCCATAATCAACACGATGAGAATATGAACCATATTTTAAATTCCATAACATTTTTGGAAATTGGGCCAAGGAATGCCATGCATATTAGAGATTATTAGCATAATAATAGGCTTTAAGTTCCACTCTTACCACATATAGTCAACCTCCATAATCAGCTACTCTTAAATGCATTTGTTATTTTAATGGAATTCATGCGTGCACACACACAAAAACACACACACACACACACACACACACACACACACACACACACACACACACACACACACACACACACACACACACACACACACACACACACACACACACACACACACACACACACACACACACACACACACCTCTACTCATTGGTGAAAACATAATTAGAACATTGATGCACTTCATCCAAAATCCATGGATATAATCTCTTATTGATAAGAACATACCTCCACCTAAGATAATTATAAAGTATATCCCTAAACATGGGGATGTTTATCTATTTTAGCATTATTGTGCTACACATCACACACACAAGTGTAGACTATTGCCATAGTATTTTTGTGATTTCCCATGGCCTACATCATCACCTTATAAACAATGCACTCAAGGTCATTTAGGGAAAAAGGCTCAACATTTATTGAAACCTACATCATTCTAAATATCTAAACATAATATTCACATTATAATACCAATTCCTTTCATTGATTACCCTTCATAAGAGGGGTCATGTGATCAACCTTATTCTATCATACCTACCTTATCCATATAGATCATTCATCATGTAATCCTCACATGAATCTCTACGAAGATAGATGAGACTATAAATAAAGTCAAATTTTAGATACGATAAGATTTATCTAATGTTACTGATGATGTATGCCATGAAATGTATCATCATCTATGATCACATGGTTGTACTATATCACATTATTATTCACATTTTCAAATGAATTGAATTTTATATTTACATTTTATTATAGCATTTTAGATGCATTGTTTATCTCTAGCTCTCATGATTATTATCTTTAATATTTTTAATATAATTTATTCATTTATGTCTTTTGTCTTAAAAATATTGATTTATAATTAAGTCATTTTCTAAATCAATTTCCAAAAATCATTTTTTATGATCTTTTGTATTTGGAAATCACTTATTTATTTTCCACCTATTTTAACATGATTTTTCCTTATAGTTGTGCTTGTGTTATACTCATTTTGATGAATAGAATAATTATTTATTTAACTTTGCTATTAGGCCACGCCCAACACTATCATATTTCCCTTATGATCAGCTATAAAGCATATTCATCATTGTACCATTTATTACATAATTGGATCTCTTAATAATCCTCATGTATCTCTTATCCTTCTCTCATTTCAAAAATAACACATAGGTTAGCTTTGATATTGTGCACTTACTTGTGTGCAAGACTAAGAATATTTAAATATGACATAGTATTTAATAACTTCTCTCTTGTAACAAAAGTGCAAGGTTTCTTATGTTTTTTAATTATATCACCCATTATTGGTTTTCCAAATTGTAATCATATAAAATGTGAAATTGGATGACTTAAGCATGGCTAATAACACACAATCCATAGGTCTTCTTACTTGCTTACACAACCCTTCTAGGCTAATCTTTCACTGATTCCCAATCATCCACAATCTTCTAAACTTAATCCTTACAGACCTAGGTATCTCTTTTAGGCCTAGATCTAATACCCATAGGTCTCATTCCCTCTATAAAATAGTTCCCAACTTGGATAGGAATGTTGAATCCTAGGGTGTCTTTATTTTGGCATTATTGTCCAAGTGTAAAATTGGTCCTAATGATCATATTCTTTCAGATCCTTATCATTTTTATTATTGGCCATAACATGAATTCATTCAACCTGTGATCATTAAATCCCCTATAAAAGGCCATTAAAAGTTCATTTAGAAGGTTTGGCACTCATTTACAAGAATACAAGAAATTATAATCATGCACTCTTCCCTATTCTCTACATACAACCTTTCAAGATAATTTCAATCTTATTCAAACCTTTGCCCCAGTCCCTATCCATTCAAATTATATCTACTTTTACATCTAGTTGAATTTATCATACATAATTTCATCAAGAATTTTAATGGGAGAAATGCATTAGCTTGATCCCTCCTCAAATTATTAGTACATAGGCAACATGCCCACACATGGGGTGTGAAGTGCATCTAGCATATCCTTTACACGCTAACCCCTTCTCTATCTTTTCCAAGTTTCCATTCAAATTTAATCACAAAGAGATCCTAGGGATTTGAAGATTAAATATAGATACATAGTGAGCTCTGAAAGCTTTTAAGCTTTGATATTTCACTGATAGGGTAACACATACCTACCGAATAAAACCCAAAAAGCTTAGACCACCTAGACAATAGTGTCAACAAAGGAGTACAATACCAGACATTAGGTTGTCCCACTTTTGGCACTCTTATCCAATCCATAAATGAACCTCAAGATCTAGTTTTTGATAATTTCCTAATCCTACTCCTCCAATATCAAACCTTGTCTCAGTCTGAATCATTTAGAATAATCTATGTTAGATTTCTCTTATTTATTACTATATTTAGAAAATGAAAAAATACAAATTTGTTTACAAATTAGTAGCTTAATTATTGAATATTATTTATTTTTAGATTATGGTAAAAGCAGGTTTTGAAGGGACCCTGAAACCCTTTAATAGTATCAAAAAGGATAAAACATTAACAAATACTAGGAAAAGCATTCCTGAAACCTACTAAAGAGCAGCATCAAAATCAAGTTTTATAGGGACCTAAAACCACAAACATAGTTAAATAAAAGTACCCAAGTTTTATAAGGACCTGGAACCTCAAATAAAGTTTTTGACCAAGAACCAATAAACAGGACCAAAAACAAAAACTAATTGCAACAACTAGCAAAAAAGACCAGAACAGAAACAAAACCAACAAAGAAGACCTTAGTCTTCTATTGCAAATCCATGATCATATTAACAGCCTCCTTCTCTATCGTAGCAATATCCTAAATGGATTTAGTAGCTGAAGTAGTAGTAGCTTGCAAGGCTTTCTTCCTCAATCTCTGCCTTGTCTTCTTACTTGAACCCTCCAATGATATTGTTTCTTCATTTGCTCTTTTACCGAGGTTAGTTGTAGCAGCACAAATGTTTGATGTTACCTACTCCATCTTTATTCTACTTTCCTTGATGAGCATTCTAATATTATGCTCATAATCTTTAAGTTTTTCTAGGATATCTCTCATTTGCATCTCCAAGTGGTTAATTTTGGTCCAATCAACATCCTGATTGTGTTGCATTGTTTCCACTTTCTTCTTCAGCCCCATTATTTCATTATAGATTCAAGAATCAACTTGGAGAATAGAGTCAGCTTTGAACTTGGTAGAATGTAGGAAGGAAAGCTTGGTTTCCCTCTGCAAAGATTCACAAATGTCTTCTGCAATCTCATGTGGAGGGGAATCAAACTTTTCAATTTGTTCCTCCCTATCCATTAGTTTCTCCTCTCTAGTCTCGACAGGGTCTTCATGCTTAACAGGTTCCTCCTCTTCTTGTCCCCCAGTCTCCATAGCAGGAGTAGAAGCTAAAACCATATGATCTTCCTCTCTCATAGAAATTGGATCATCAGTTAAGATATCTTTGACTTTATCACCTTCTTTGGACATAGTCTGATTACCCTCATTTTTAGAATTGCTCTATTCTGAGTTTCCCTCAATTGTATCCTCTTCATTCCCTTTCTCAATTTTTCCTTTAGTTTCTAGATATCCATCCAAATTGGAGCTAAACTCCCCAACATCCATCCCTCCATCTTCCTTCAGGACATCCTTCTTAGAACTTTCAGTACTCTCCAACTCAAAATCCTCTTCTATAATTTGTTTTTGAGAACTAGAGGGTTTTGGTTTTGCCTTTTCTATCCCTTTAACATTCTCATCCTTGTTACACTTTTTGGAACCCTTATGTTTGTCAAAAAAAGGAATCAAAGCTATGGATTTATTTTTACAAAAACCCTCTATGAGAAGTATCAGACCTTCATGTAAAATGGGACGAGACTCCTTCCTATGGGCATATAAGCTTTGAAGCAACAAAAAATGCAGATAGAAAGGGAAAGAAATTCTATCCTTGTGCCTAAGTTGGTTGATAAAAACCCCATTATTTATTGAATATTCTTTATTTATTTACTTTTCTTAGACCTATTTATTTAATTAGGAATAAAACCTCATTATTTTAAAAATAATAAAACATTTGGTGAACCTAACTTACTTTGAGTTTCACACAAAAATCCTAGGAACCTTAGGGATAATTATTTATAATTTTTTTCCATAATTTCCTAATTTTTCCTACATTTAAAAATCATAAATCTACATTTTAATTTCAAAAATATCACATATTCTGTTAAAACCCTAGTTTGCACATACTAGGTCTTCCTTGCATACAAACACATTCCAAACACTAGGAAAAATATATTTCTAATTTTAGAAATATTTTATAATTTTTCATAATTTTTTAAAGTAAAATTCTAAAATATTTATATAAATTCATATCAAATTTTAAAAATTATCATACTAGTTTTAAAAATTCATTCAATAATCTCTAGTTGCATTACTAGATCCCAAGTATTTTCTAATACTTTTCCAATCATTTTATAAATTTTTAATTGCATATAAAACTTATAAAATCAATTTTAAATTCAAAAATTCATAGTATTTTGCATAAATATTTTTGAAAAATCCTTAGTTACATATACTAGCTCATATTTTTCTTCTTGCGATATCACTTTACATCCATAATTAAAATTGAAAAAGTAATGCTCATTTATTTGCAAACTTTTCTTACATTTCTTTAAAATAATAAGGAAACCTTAACGCACCCTATCATGTACATGAATGATTAATTCTATCATATGTTAGTACAAATCTTCATTCTTTGCATTTCATTCTTATTTTTCATTATATGGGATGATGTTAAGCAAGTTATTCTTAAACATGTTAATACATCCTTTGCATCACCTCTCTTGAAGCCTCTACCCCATGTTGAGTCATGTTGTCAAGCCCATTTTTATCTTCCCTAGGTCACTACCCATCACCAAAGAGCCCAATTAACACCCTTTGTCTCTCCACCACCTTGACTCATCAATTATCTTCGCTCTCCTCCCATAACTACTACTACTCCTATACAGATAGTAGATAATATGGTTAGAGATATTACTTGACATACCACTATGCCTCCTCCACCTACCCAAGATCCCCATCACCCTACTATTTCAACCTATCTCAAGCCTAACCCACCCATATAGGTAGATTTTCACAAGGCATATGACATTGTTGATCAATTGAGAAACACTCCAGCCAAAATTTCCATGCTAAAACTACTTCAAAAAGCTAATGTATTCAAGGACATTCTTTATTAGGCACTCACTCAGACTACTATGATTATTGATTTAGAACCTTCTAATTTTGCATCAGTGGTCAGCACTTTAAAAACTATCAAAGATGTAATTTATTTTGATCATGAGGACATGCCTTCTCAAATAGTTATTGATCAAAATTTACCACTATTCATACAAGTACAAGTCAAAACCAGCATAGTCAAGAGAGTTCTTGTTGATAGTGGTTCTAAACTAAATTTATGTAATATCACATTCTTATAATCCATGGGTTTAGATTTGGCATCAATGTAAAACACATATAATATTATTTGAGGGTTTGATGATATACCCCAATAGACACTGGATATTATTACTTTAGATATCATGGTGGGACCGAAAACCCTCTCTACATAGTTTCAGGTCATGCCAAGTCCTCTCCACTATAATATTTTACTCAGATGACCATGAATACATACTACAGGTGTCATTCCTTCCACTCTCCAATAATGTATTAAGTTTCTCCATGAGGGATATCTATACACATATCTAGTACATAACCATCCATTTAGATATTATCAACTCACATAGTCATTCATGACTATTTCACTAGATGGGACACCATATCTCATAGTATAACCACCACTTCATATCATTTCTCTTGATTAGATACATACATATGAGGTTGGAGAGACTAACACTTCTTACACTACTCCACTTACAGTTGCACCATTATCACTAGTTATTCCATTAGTCATAATAGCATCAACCATTCTAACTACTTCATCGGTCACATTTTCAACACTTGTTACACATCCACCATCACTAATGGTAGTACCAATAGCTATAGTTGATTCCATAGTTATTCCAATAGTTATAGATACCTTTACAATAACATCATATTCTACTACTATATATGATAAGACTCTTATATCACATTTACTTGTTATGGTAAATTTTGAGTTACCATATGTACATGGTGTTGATATAGATTCAAAAGCTTCTTCAAATGATGATATGACACCCAAACTCATAGATGACTATTTGTGTGGATTGGTATTTACACTAGGTATCCTAGGAGAGTACCAATATGACTCTAGAGCTCTCATACCACATCTTATAACACTTTTATCATCTCACACTACACTCACAAGATATACTCCACACTCATGAACACAATCAAACCACTTAGCCCATACAGTTCACATGGTTACCTCTATGGTTATATATCTAGTTATTTAGATTCAGGTATATATCACATAACATCATCCATAGTTTATGTTATAGATATTACTTGATCATGGATTGATCACATTACTTACACTACAACATAGATCTATTAGTAGATTGTCACATTAGGATGGTAACCCATTTTGTACTTTTCATAAGACTATAAGCCATGATACAAACTCATGTATAGATTTACAAGATCAAGTCATTATTTAGATTATAGCACCACCAGTAGCACTAGCTCTACCACTTCCACTGAACTCATCTACTAGCAACACTAAACATCCTAAAGTAGAGTCAACATCTCCACCACTAGAGCAACCTTCAGTTTGCATTAAACACAATGACACCCCAAACATAGCATTTGTAGCATATGATGATACTTATGATAATGATCTTAATGAATTTGATGATGGTTGTAACCCTTTCCTCCATTTCCATCCCCATTAAGCTCCATCCTTGGATTCCTTTCCCGCACCATCTTAGTTTTTTATTTTATCATGTACATATTACTTTACCTACATGCTTGTACATAGTTTATTTTCAGCATTGCTTGTATATAATCTCTTCTACTTGATTGTGCATAGCTTACATAAAAATATAAAAACAATACAAAAATTTCAAACTACAAAAAACATTCAAATATGTTAAAAATTCCAAAAACATTTTGATTCTATGCATCATCCATGCTTTGCATTACTACTATTATGCTAGGATTTATATTTGTTGTTTCATGCTATTTTATGTTGATTTATCTGCATTACCATGTTTCACTTGATCTCTTTTGAGTGTGTGCGGTGATTTTTAGATCCTTGATTGCTTTACTCTACCCATTGAGGGGGCATTCCTACTTATACATTTGGGACACACATCGATATACATACCCACTAGGGGCATATTCTACATGACAACACCATCCAAGGTATGTCATTCCTACACTACACACTCTAAGGTATCATGCTAATGTACATTCTTTTCTAGATTACACAGATTACTATATCAACATTTCACTAATATCTATCACTTGTGTATTTCTTAGCATATACCTAATCTTGTAAAACACATTTTTTTGCATACTTTCGAAAACATTTACATTGATTAGTTAGATGTGATTCTACATTTCTAGTTATTATATGCTTTCTCCTCTTGTTTAACATAGATTGTGTGGTTGTATTTCTAGTTCCTTCTTGTCTCCTATTTTTCCGTTAGGACATTTTCCAATGTCCTTTGATTCTATTCATGTGTATGCCTTAGGTAATTTTCCAATGTCCTTTGCTTTTACTCTTCCATGTGCTTGTGTCCCATGTGCCAAATTTGCTTATTACACGTGTATATGTATGTGGCATTTGAACATGATTTTTATGCTTACTTTCTAGTTTGAGTGACATGTGCCCATGTTCCTTATTTTCATGGTCCTTTGGCTATCCCAATATGCTTCTTGTTTCTTGCTTGATTACTTGTTTGCTTCTCAATGTGTGCAATACCATGATACACATCATGCATTTCCCTTTGCTTTCTTAGATGCGATGATGGATATCATGCTCCATACCTCAAACTAACAACTAACATCTAGCATTCTAGTTCCAATTCAATAATTTTCACATGCTTTTACATTTTTATATTTAACTAGGCATACCCCTATTGATCTAACAATCTATCAATACAAACATTATTATATCTATAAATATCTTATCAAATATCACTACTATATCATATATCTATATAGCTTAACACACTTATAGGACTCTTTATTCTAAGGGTAGTCTTTATAGGTTCATCATTCTTACCCTAAGAAGAGGGGGAAACAAATAGGAGTTTTGTCACATAGATCAAAGATCCTAATAGTCAAACCAAAAACATTCAAATCACCCAGTTTAGAATCCAGTGGTCAAACCAGTCAAAATAGAGAAAAAAATAGTGATAGTTATAGATCAACAACAAGTTTTAGCATAGGAAAATAATTTCATAAATGGATATTAGTACCAGACATAGCATGTCCTCATTTTGTCACTCCTATCTAGGCAAAAAACACTCAATTTTTCTATAAATAGGTAAAATTTTAGTTTAGATATCATTTATGCACATCTAGATTAGTCAGAATCAATAGTTTAGTATAGTTTTCTTAGAGAATTTAGATATAGGGGTTATCATGCATGACATGATGATTCCCACTTTCAATATTAGATCAAAATCCATGTTCTAGACACTAGTGATTGAGGGAAATGTACATGGCACATTAGTCTTCTTTTATTTTTGAGTTTAGTTTATTATCCAAGAATTCTTAGTAGTTGCATACCTTACTTCATCTATAGGTGGTTATCATCACTTTCAAGTTTAAATTTCATACAAGTTTAATTTTTTGAGTACATGAGTTCCTAATTTGGCTTTCACATAAGCCTAGTACATCAATTTTAGAGTGGATTTCATACCAGGCTAACCTCCATATTTTAAAATGGCCAAGAGTGGCCTTGTTTCTAACAAACATTCAGATAATACATGCCATATTATCAAATTTTTAGAACATCTATGGGATCCATGATCCATCTCATATCACATTTATTCTATACCAATATCACTCTATAGATTCACTTTATGGGAAAATGATGGAGCCAAAGGGCCAAACTTTGTATTCTTGAGCCACCTATTCAAAGGGATTAGACACATAGTCTAGACATCAATTAGCACATGCATGATTTTTTAACTTCACTTAGTTGTTGATGATGGAGCAAAAGGTCCAACCTTAAAATTATTGAGCCACTTTATGGGGAATTGAGCACTCAATCTATTTATTATATTACTCTTGATTCAAACCATACCCAACATAGTCCAGCATCACAACAGGTTTTGTATTAGTTTATGTACCTGGTGAGGTGTATTCATTCCTTTATCTTACTCTTACTCAAATTTTATACATTCTTATTTTATATATAACATATCTAGTAATAACTAATATGATTTTATGTTTTCATTGTAGATTCACATTTCAAACTATGCTCTCTTTATGCACATCCAACATCACACAATTTCATGAGCTTCTCCCTTATAGGTAAGTTCAGGTATGCTTTTTACTTTAATTTATCCTATTATTTCACTTTATTACATCACTAGAATAAAGGGGGGAAATGTAGTCATATAAAATTCAAAATTGGATGACTTAAGCATGGATAATGACACCCAATCCATAGGTCTTCCTACTTTCTTACATAACCCTTCTAGGATATTCTTTCATTGATTCTCAATCATCCAAAATCTTCTAAACTTAACCTTTATAGACCCAAGAAATTATTTCAAGCCCAAATCCATCCCCCTAAGTCTCATTCCCTCTAAACATAAGCACCAAACTTGGATAGGAGTATTGAAACTTAGGGTGTCTTAATTTTGGCATTGTTGTCCAACTATAAAATTGGTCCTAACAATTAGATTATTTTAGATCCTTATAATTTTTTTTGTTAGCTAAAATTAATTCATTCAAACCAAAATCATTAAATACCCTATTAAAATTCCATTCAAATTCCATTTAGAATGGTTGGCACTCATTTACAGGAAAAAATAAAGAATACAAGCAAGTACACTCAAGCACTCTTCCTTATTCTCTATATACAACCTTCCAAGATAATTTCAAGCTTATTCAAACTTTTTCACTAGTCCCTAGCCATCCAAAGTATATCTTGTTTCACATCTAGTTGAATTTATCATACATAATTACACTAAGTACTTAAATGGGAGAACTACATTAGCTTGATCCCTCCTAAGAGAATTGGTATGTAGGCAGTGTGCCCACACATGAGGCATGAAATTCACACACAAACCCCTTCTTTATATTTTCCAAGTTTATATTCAATTTCAATTATAAAGAGCTCCTAGGGCTTTGAAGATTAAAAATAGACATAAAGTGAGCTCTACAAGCTTATAGGATTTGATATTTCACTGACATGGTAACATAGGCATACTGAACAAAACCCAAAAAGCTCAGACCACCTGGACAACAGTGTCAAAAAAGGACTAAAACACTAGACAATAAGGTTACCCACTTTTTATGCTCATATCCAATCTAGAAATTAACCTTAGGGTCTAATTTATAATAGTTTCCTAGTTCTCCTCTTCTAGTATTAGACCTTGTCTTAGCCTGGATCATTTAGAATAAGATAAGTTATGTTTCTTGTATCTATTACTATATTTAGAATATGAAAAAACACAAATTTGTTTACATAAATTAGTAGCTTAATTCTTGCATATTATTTACTAGTTTACTTTGCTTGGACTTGTTTATTTAATTAGGAATAAAACCCCAATATTCTAAAAATAATAAAACAGAAATCTATATGGAGGAGGAATAGAAAAATCCATTAAAGAAAAAATCCAAATCATTAAAAAAAAATGGTAGCGATCAAAAGGAAATTATAAATTTCAAATTCAAAATCACATCAAAATACATTATTCATCTTTGGCACATCTCATATCCTAGATTAAGCTCAAACTCCATAGTTGGCCTCAAGATAGAGCCAAGGTCCATTGGAGTTTGGTAGGATAATAGATTGGGATAAGAGGTCTCATTATCATATTTATTGCCACATACTTTCTCATTCAATTACCTAATATTTTAAGTAGATAGATGACTTTGTAATGGGTCCTAAGGAATATTTAACCCATTATGGGATGGTAGACTATGTGTGAAGGAAATATAGAATGCAAAAATGCTAAGAAATTAATTACCAAATGAAATATAATCTAAACTCAACTCAACCTAAGGATAGATCTACAAATTAAAGGAAACAAAAAACACAAACTTACAACATTGAAGTGCCATGAGCCTCATCAATTGTGATTAAAAGTGTCTTGATCTCTAAATATTGATGTTGAATATTCTTCAATGAAAATTTAATTAGGAATCATTTTGATATGTAAATTAACTATTGATAGTTTGGATTCACTTAGGATTAACTTATGAATTCAACAACACTTAGTTAGCGTAAGGGAGGATGGATGAAAGTGATGGCTTGCATGTATATTTATAGGTTTACAAGAGATTGATTGAATAGTGGATGATTATTTGAGTATTTCCAATTATTTAAATAATAAATAGTGGAGAATTAATCTTCATCCATGAGGACGATGACCAGTTTAATAGGTTGAGAAGAAAGGGTCAAATTGGTTGAAAAGTTAAGGGATAATAGACATAAAGTGATCTCTACAAGCTTATAGGATTTGATATTTCACTGACATGGTAACATAGACCTACTAAACAAAACCCAAAAAGCTTAGACCACCTAGACAATAGTGTCAAAAAAGGACTAAAACACTAGACAATAAGGTTCCCCACTTTTGATGCTCCTATCCAATCTATAAATTAACCTTAAGATCTAATTTATAATAGTTTCCTAGTCTTCCTCTTCTAGTATCAGACCTTGTCTCAGCCTGGATCATTTAGAATAAGATAAGTTATGTTTCTTTTATTTATTACTATATTTAGAAAATGAAAAAACACAAATTTGTTTACATAAATTATTAGCTTAATTCTTACATATTATTTACTGATTTACTTTCCTTAGACTTGTTTATTTAATTAGGAATAAAACCCCATTATTCTAAAAATAATAAAACATAAATCTATATTGAGGAGGAATAGAAAAATCCATAAAAGTTAAAATCCAAATCATAAAAGAAAAAAATGGTAGTGATCAAAAGGCAATTCCAAATTCCAAATTCAAAATCACATCAAAAGACATTATTCTTCTTTGGCACATCTCATATCCTAGATTAAACTCAAACTCCATAGTTGGCCTCAAGATAGAGCCAAGGTCCATTGGTGTTTGGTAGGATAATAGATTGGGATAAGAGGTCTCGGTATAATATTTATTGCCACATACTTTCTCATTAAATTACCTAATAATTAAGTAGATAGATGACTTTGTAATGGGTCCTAAGGAATAGTGAACCCATGTGTAGACCATGTGTGAAGGAGATATAGAATGCAAAAATGCTAAGAAACCAATTACCAAATGAAATATAATCTAAACTCAACTCAACCTAAGGATAGATCTAAAAATTAAAGGAAACAAAAAACACAAACTTACAACATTGAAGTGCCATGAGCCTCATTAATTGTGATTAAAAGTGTCTTGATCTCTAAATATTGTTTCTCAATATTGTTCAATGCAAAGTGAATTGGGCATCATTTTGATATGTAAATTAAATATTGATAGTTTAGATTCACTTAGGATTCACTTATGAATTCAACAACACTTAATTAGCATAAGTGAGGATGGATGAAATTGATGGCTTGCATGTATATTTATAGGTTTACAAGAAATTGATTGAATAGTGGAGGATTATTTGAGTATTTATAATTATTTAAATAATAAATGGTGGAGAATTAATCTTAATCCATGAGGATGATGACCAGTTCAATAGATTGAGAAGAAATCATCAAATTGGTTGAAAAGTTAAGGGAAAATAGACATAAAGTGAGCTCTACAAGCTTATAGGATTTGATATTTCACTGACATGGTAACATAGGCCTACTGAACAAAACCCAAAAAGCTCAGACCACCTGGACAATAGTGTCAAAAAAGGACTAAAACACTAGACAATAAGGTTCCCCACTTTTGATGCTCTTATCCAATCTAGAAATTAACCTTAGGATCTAATTTATAATAGTTTCCTAGTCCTCCTCTTCTAGTAGTAGACCATGTCTTAGCCCAGATCATTTAGAATAAGATAAGTTGTGTTTCTCTTATTTATTACTATATTTAGAAAATGCAAAAACACAAATTTGTTTACATAAATTAGTAGCTTAATTATTGCATATTATTTATTGATTTACTTTGCTTAGACTTGTTTATTTAATTAGGAATAAAACCCCATTATTTTAAAAATAATAAAACACAAATCTATATGGAGGAGGAATAGAAAAATCCATAAAAGTTAAAATCCAAATCATAAAAGAAAAAAATGGTAGTGATCAAAAGGCAATTCCAAATTCCAAATTCAAAATCACATCAAAAGACATTATTCTTCTTTGGCACATCTCATATCCTAGATTAAGCTCAAAATCCATAGTTGGCCTCAAGATAGAGCCAAAGTCCATTGGAGTTAGGTAGGATAATAGATTGGGATAAGAGGTCTCATTATAATATTTATTTCCACATACTTTCTCATTCAATTACCTAATATTTTAAGTAGATAAATGACTTTGTAATGGGTCCTAAGGAATAGTGAACCCATTATGGGATGGTAGACCATGTGTGAAGGAAATATAGAATGCAAAAATGCGAAGAAATCAATTACCAAATGAAATATAATCTAAACTCAACTCAACCTAAGGATAGATCTACAAATTAAAGGAAACAAAACACACAAACTTACAACATTGAAGTGCCATGAGCCTCATCAATTGTGATTAAAAGTATCTTCATCTCTAAATATTGTTGCTCAATATTCTTCAATGCAAAGTGAATTGGGCATCATTTTGATATGTAAATTAACTATTGATAGTTTAGATTCACTTAGGATTCACTTATGAATTAAAAAACACTTAATTAGCATGAGGATGGATGAAAGTAATGGCTTGCATGTATATTTATAGGTTTACAAGAGATTGATTGAATAGTGGATGATTATTTGAGTATTTCCAATTATTTAAATAATAAATGGTAGAAAATTAATCTTCATCCATGAAGATGTTGACCAGTTCAATAGGTTGAGAAGAAAAGGTCAAATTTGTTGAAAAGTTAAGGGATGACTCATAGGGTGGTTGAAGAAGTTAAGGAAGGTGGTTGGATGAGTCAACACATGGTTAAGACAGATGTGGAGGATGTTTGGGTAAGGTGAAAAATATAGATTTATTAATAAAATTTGTATGAAAGGTATCTATAATTAACTAAATAATAATTATTCAATTATTCAAATTTTAGAAGGAAATTATGCTAGTTTTAATTTGAATTAAAGGAAGAAGAAGAGTTAGCATGTAAAATCTAATTTTGATAGTAAATGGTGAAATTTAGGTGTTTACATTTTCCCCTCTTTAAAATGGTGACATTTCAATTAATAATAGACAAATTTAAAATGTTGTTTATTGAGAAGAAAAGGTTACCCCAGGTGAGTGAAAATTAATGTGATGATGCCCTCTCATGTGGTTGTGAAAGAAATCATATGAACACTCAAAATGATTAAAGTGAAAAATGTTAAAGTGGTAAGTGAAGAACATAAATAGTTGAAAATACTAAAATTGATACCATACTTACACATTTAAAAGATGTAAAAATATTTTACCCTAGTTAAAAACTAGAGAAAATATTAGAAAAAGAATATTTCCCATTCAAAGACTGCATGCTTATATGGTGCTCAAGACTCAAGGGTCACATTAGTATATGTGGGAATGATATATCTTGATGATGGTAAGTTTCAGATTGAAAAATAAAAAATATAGATGTTCTAATTAGGATTAAAAGTTTCTAGTATTTGTAATTACAAGTAATCATAAAGATTTAAACATGATGATGAATTGTTAGCCTAAATTTTTGAGAAAAGTGGTTTTAAAATGTGAAAATAATAGGATGGATGGAGGCGGAAATATTTGAATAAGGGGAAGATTATAAATAGAGGGAGGGGTGAATGTGAAAATAAATTGTGTAAATTTATTTTATATGTGATTTATGAACATAATGAGTGTTTTATGAGGGATTTGGATAGATTATTTGATTTTATGATTAACATTATGCTATTATGCATGTTTTTAGAGGTTGTATTACTAGTTAGAGTGATATAAGAGTGTAGATCGAAGGCTCTAACATGGATAGAGATATTCACTAAGTATGATTTAGGGGTAATAGAGGTGAATAGACTATCTTACATTTTAAAGATGTATGGGATTATATTGGATAGGAAACTATTGACTATATTAGTGGAGAGATGTCATAGTGAGACTATAAAATTTCACCTACCGATGGGTGAGATGATAATTATGATAGAGGATGTATGGAGGATATTGAGGATATAAATATAGGGGAGATGGGTGTACTAGGGTAAGGGATAATAGGTAGTGATAATATATAGTATTTTTGAAGAGGATTTGATTTGAGTTGTGAGATGTGGGGTGGACATTGTGTTGAGAATTTTTCCTATTTTTGAAGTTTGGCATTGATGTTGTCATTAATGTCAAAGGCTTGAGAAAGGTCTTCATGAGGTCATTGAAGAATGTAGCTATAAGATATAATATTGGTCAGTGTTATAGTGATTTTGTGAGTATAATACATGATTGGTATATGTTATTATGACTTGATGTGAAGGTCATCATGAAAGGTCCTTATTATCAAATTTCTCAAGTGTTTGAGCCTACTAAGTGTCTTAATAAGGTATTTGCATAAAATGCCTAGTCTTGTGCATGAAGGGTCATGATGGCTTGGTGAGATGAATGACAATAGGCACATGATAAGTTATTTGAGGTTTCTTTAACATGTATATGAGGTATTAAATCACTCATGTGAGTATCAAGATGAGCCTATAATGGTAGGACCTATAGATCAAGTCTACAAATAGACCACTGCTAGACCCTACCTAGCCTAATAAGGTATAATGGTCTGTTGTCAAGGAATGTAAAGAATGTATGTCTATGTATAACCATGAGAGAGGTTTCTTGAGTATGTGAGTAAGGTGGAGATCATATGGAAAGAGGCATGAAGATCATTTTCAAGGCTTAATGTGATTTATAAGTTAAGGTCTAAGTAAGCAAAGAGAGAAAGTATGGCCTAATGAGGGCACAAGATAAGATTTCAAGATATATGAGCTCATATAAGCATTTTTAGAAGTAAGGTATGTTTATAAAAAAAATTATCATTAAGTTTTAGGTCAAATTTGGAAAGTTAAGGCAAGAAAAAGTGCTTTGAGACCTCTTGAGTGCACATAATGAAGGGTTCTCAACCTAAAAAGGACTTTCAAGTGTTCATTATCATGTGTAACCTCTACATGGGAACCTAGGATATTAATTAGAGATGGGGAAGAGTCCTATATAATAAATACATGTATTATTTTTGGATTTAAGGGGTAATCCTTTATGAACAATCATTAACACCAAAACTTGTGTTAAACCTCTCTAAAACCCTAACAAGGACCAGATGTGAAAGATCTTGGTCAAAATAGCCTAGAATGGTCTAAAATTAATATAAAAACAATTTTGTCTTATATTTAACTCTCTGAAGCACCTCTAGGTGTGATTGAGTTGTCGGGTGTGTGAGTAGAACCTATAAGAAAGTGTTAGTTTCTCAAATATTTATTATAGCATTCAAATTGAACCAAGTCAAAGTATACAAATTATTGGATAGATAAGGTTGAAAATTTGATTTTATGTCCATGGTGGTTTATAGATAGTTTATATCCCTCAGGTATGATAAATCAATCATCTAAGATAGCTAGTCGCTAACATGCCTAATAATGGAAATAGTGAAAACCTTAAGTAATAGTGAGAAGAGGTTTAGGAATGTGTTATCATGGATTAGGGATGAAACCAAGTTTATGGAGATTTTTTTCAAGAATTTTAATAAATTTTCATGTTTGATATAAGTTTTGGATTTCAGTATTTATAGTGAAAAATTTTCTCACAAATTGACCTATCTAGGGCAGATGAGATAGTGAGATGTAAGGTCATGAGATTGGTCTGCAAGACCAATATTTTCCATTTGATCATGTTATATTTATATCTAATAATTATATCATAATATCATATAAATTCATAATAATTATTTTAAAATGGTCATACAAGTGATGAAGGTCATTATCAACATGACTAGTCTTTGAGGACAATTGGCAGTTCTAAATGAGCAAGTTATAGGAGTGTTTTTTAGTCATTTTTCCATATATAATGAAATATAATTATCTTTATGAAGTTTTTCAGGTCTTGGAGGTTTTTTTAATATGTTTTGTTTTCATTTTTGTGTGGTTAAACATTGTTTTATCTTTAGTTGTTCAAGATAGACCATTATGTGTATGTGAAGGCCTGATGTAAATAGTACTAATGGCATGCTTCAAGTGGTGATTGGAGATAAAATATTTCATAGACATAATATGAGTTTATTATGGATATATTTTATTTTTGTATGAAGTTTTCCTATAATTTATTAAATTTTAAAGTGTCCTAATAAGATTAAAGGGTAATTGTACTAATGAAGGCCTAATTGAATTAGGTCTCCTTAAGGCCTAAAGAAGGATTTGACAAATTTGAGCTATGATAAACTTTATGTAATGATTGATTAATGTTTTTGTAATTTAATAAGGCCTATTTTATGTAAAATATAATTGTACAAGTGTGTATGTATAACCAAGAGGTGTATGAGCAAGATCCTAGTATAAGAACACGGCCTAATAGGCCTAATTGTCTAATAAGATATAAATGAGTGAAAGAAAAGGATATAAAAATTTTAAGAGATGAAGGAGGTATTTTATACCCTTATAAGGGTGTATAGAAACTATCATGAATATATAATGTGGGTACTATTGATTAATATCAAGGTCATATGACCTAATTTGTCTTGAAGAGACCTAAATGAGTGAAGAAGCCCAAAAGATAGTATGAGAGGGATAAAAGATAGAGAAGAAATAAATAATATGATCATCATATTTTGTATGATAAAAAAAGTGTTTTTAAGGTGACCAAAGGTTTTAGGTGTATTATTTGGTATTGAGTCATCTAGGGGATTGGTTCCTCATTACAAGTTGGCACTTGTTAAAGCCTATCTATGTTACTGCTTAGCTAGTTGGGGTTGGTGCTCCATGTGGAGTTGGTCCTTCACTAAATTTTGATATTTTGAATTATATGACTATAGTTCATTTTTATGGATTAGTGATTTTTCTTCCCCTTGAGGGTTTCTTATTGATATGTGTGTTTCCTTATTTTATGCTCATGTGAATGACTCTATGCATTATTTAGGTTAGAAGGTGAAGCTAAATAAGACCTTGAAGATGAGATCATAAGTTCCCTTGATGATTTTAAGCATCAAAATAAGACTACCAAAGATCTCAAGAATCAGTTAGAAGGTATCAATACAAGGATTAGATCAAATTAAGTTGAATATGACCAATTGAAGATAGAGATAGATTTCTTAAAAGTTGAGCATGAGTAGCTCATATAAAATATGAGCAAGTTTGAGAGAGACTGTGAGAAGTTAAAACAGGTCAAGAGTATTAACAAAAAAATATCAACCATGAAACCCAATTTAATAAAGGATAAGTCATCATGGGACCATGGGAAAAGGATTAATCAGTCAAGAGGTAAGTATAGAAATGTTGTTTGTTACATCTATCATAATATAAGACACATTTCAAGATTATGCTCTAATAGAGATAGAAAGTCCTCGAGATTTAACAAGACATATAAAGCTCCTAAAATTCATGAGAAGGATAAAACATTGGTTTGAAAGCTAAAGAATGTTAGAATCATCATATTGAGCTCAAGAGTCAAGATGGAATATTTACCAAGAAGGAACAAAAGACCTAAGAGAATTTTATGCTAGCCCAAACTACCTTTCACATTAAATATGAAGGCATAAAATGGCATATAGATAGTGGTTTCTCAAGCCACATGATAGGACATAGAAATAAGTTCATATCATTGGAGAAGAATATTTTAGGAATAGTGATTTTTGGAGACAACACAACTGATAATATAGTTGGTAAGGGTGTCTTAAGTTTGGACAATGGGAAGACTAAGACACAAAATGTGTTGTATGTGGAAGGTTTGAAACATAACCTACTTAGTGTAAGTCATAAGTGCAATCAAAGACACACACTAACCTTTCATGATAGATGGTGTGAGATAAGGAGATCCAAATTAGGAAGGTTAATTTCCAATACTAAGAGGATTAAGAATAATTTATATGTCTTAAATGAGATAAAGAAGGAGATATGCTTTATGAGCAAGATAGATGAAAGTTGGCTATGGAACATAAGGTTAGGTTATCTAAACTTTGAAAATTTGGTCAATATAAGCACTAATAAGTCTATAAATAGCATGTCAAAGATCACCAAACCTATAAACATACTTTTTAAGGCATGTCAACATGGTAAGCAGATTAGAAGAAGTTTTAAATCCAAGGAATACTCTAATACAAGGCCCTTAGAGTTAATACACACTAATCTATGTGTGCCTATAAGAATTCAAAGCATTTTAAGAGATATCTACTTCATGTTACTCATAGTTGGCTATACAAGAATTAATTGGGTTACATTCTTGAAATAAATGTTAGAAACTCTTGACAAGTTCAAGGCATTTAAGGATCTTGTTGAGAATGAGAAGAATGATAAGATCAAGTGCCTAAGATCTAATAGAGGAAGAGAGTTTTGGTCTAATGAGTTTGATGAATTTTATGAGGTTCATGTAATTAGGAGACAATTCTCAGTAGCTAGGACACCTCAACAAAATAGGGTGTTGAAAAGAAAAATAGGATAGTTTAAGAGATGGATAGAACTATGCTAAATGAGTTTATATTATCTGATGTTTATTTGAGAGAGTAAGTAATCACTATAGTCTACATTTTAAATAGAGGATATATAATTACTAATGGTAATACGAATCCTTATGAACTTTAAAATGGTAGACCTACCAATGTGGAACACTTTAGAGTGTTTGGGAGCAAATGTTTCATCAAAAGAGATGATGAAGACTTAGGAAAGTTTGATTCTAGATTCAATGAAGACATATTATTAGGATATTCATCAATGAGCTCAGCTTATATATGTTATAACAAGAGTCTATAAAATATAGTGGAAAGTACCAATGTGAATATTAATGAGATAAGGAAATCACACTCACAACTAAAGGATACTTTAGAAAATATGGACTTAAAGAATTAATAAGAAACTATATAGGTTGATGAGGAAGATGAAGAAGTTGAGTAGAGATAGGACTCAAAATTTCCCTCAAGGTAGATTCAAAGAGATCACCCTAAATCTCAAATCATTTGAAATAATAATGTAGGTATGCAAACAAAGAGAAGACATGTAAGTAATCTAAATCAAGAGAATGTTTCTCTATTATCTAAGATTGAACCTAAGAATATTATAAAATCAAGAAAATACAAATTTTGGATAGATGTTATGAATGAGGAGTTAGACCAAATAGAGAAGAATAAAACTTGGGAACTAGTTCCTAGGCCTAAATACAAGAATGTCATTGACATAAAGTGGATGTTCAGAAACAAGTTAAATGAAGATGGAGAAGTCACTAGGTATAAGGATAGATTTATATGAAAGGGATATGCACAAGTTGAAGGGGTAAAATTTGAGACCTTTTTACTAGTATAAATATTAGAGGCCATCATATTATTTCTA
Organism: Torreya grandis; assembly: GCA_037957365.1. Classification (NCBI taxonomy): domain Eukaryota; kingdom Viridiplantae; phylum Streptophyta; class Pinopsida; order Cupressales; family Taxaceae; genus Torreya; species Torreya grandis. The sequence continues at coordinate 1,081,577 of JARHVA010002698.1, read as the reverse complement.
GCATATAAAGTATTTAAAGGATTCAAGGTGTTGATGTAGTTTTTATGCACACCAATGCATAATGAGGTAGCCTCTAAAATTTTAGTATCTCAATAATTTAAAATCCACTCCAAGGGATGAGTTTTAGGTATGTGGTTTGAACACCAATTTATAGAATAATAATCAAGACATGCAAGTTGTTAATTAGGACTATGTATGGATGAATGGTTACAAAAAAAAGTCAAAACTAGGTGAGTTGGAAACTAGGTTGATACTAATCTAAAGTGGGTAGATATTAGAAATAACCTTAAAAATATATGGAAGGGTAGAGAAGAAAATAAGGACTCTATGACTTCAAGAATTACCTTTCAATCTGGATTCTTTTTGGATAAGTGATTTTACAACCAATGTTTATTCCTAGCATTTATTGCACACACATTTACAAACATGGTCAAGTAGTCTACGATAGTTTGATTTAAGAAACTCAAAGATCTAGGCCAAAGTTTTATCTTTTTAGATAATTTTTTGAACACCTATATATACTTAGGAGATTATTAATCAAACTAGAGAGGTATCTAGGATAGCTATTACACATACACAAAATACTATATTATTGAAAAGACCACTACACACTTAGAAAGATGAGATAGTCGACTTACTTATAAATAATAAATATAATTGATAATTATTTAATATCTATTACACATCTAAAATAAGCATATTCATCATAAAAAATAATAATTATTCATATATTTTAAACATTCATAATTGCTAAATCAAACAACCCAAAAAGATCAAACCTAATTACATAGAATTTAAAGATAAAAGACACCAACACATACATGATAATCAAAAATTGATTTGTTTCCATATTGAATTTTATGAACCTAGAAAAAGATGGTTAAATATGTTTAAATACACTTATGGAGGGGTCACCTCATCCTCCAAGTGCATGCAAATTTGTGATTACATGGTGTAATTATAACCTCAATTATAACTCTATTTTTAAATTTGTATGTAATGTATACACATAGTTATCTTACAATTATCAAAAGTTAAAGTTATCCTTTACAATGATATGCATCATGTACATGATTGTAAATAATTTATTTAAATTTTACATTAAGTCCTAACATAAGTAGACTAAGACTAATTTCATTATATTTATCCATATAAAACTAGCCTTTGAACTAAGGTTGGGTGTATACATGCATGGATACACTGATTATTAGATTTGTTACTGTATATATCAGTGTTGAACTAGAAGTTGAAACATCAGTCTTCTTCTTTACCTCCAACTCTAGATAAGATTTGTGTCCTACATCATAGTACTCCTTGATGATATCTAAATTGAGTAACAAGGGTCTATGTACCCTATTAACCTACTCAAGGAGATCTGCATGCTACACCTTTGTGTTTTGGAAGCTGATCTTAAAATTTTCAACTTTCATCACCTTATTTCTAGAAAAATACAACTAAACTTCAATGTCTTCAAGTGCTAATCCTTGAATATTTTTCTTGAAATTCTCAGATGCTTCCTGAAGGAGTTGATCAAAATTGACCTTACTAATAATCCTACCATTAGTATCCTTACTTTTGATAATTTTAATTTGTCTAAGATATAGAAGACAAGAGTTTCATATTATTGATATTTGGGCATTACTATCCTAGCTATTATAATCCAATCTCTAACCTCCTACATTCTAATCACCACCAAATTAAGGGTGTTGGATGCCTCCAATGGTGTCATTAAGTCTAGAGAGCTATATGACTTATTATTAGTATAAATAATCAATAATTTCAACTTATTTTCATCTTTATTAAAATAATTAAACAATTTTTTTGTCCTTGTAATATGGGGATCCAATTCTACCCTCATTACCTTAATTACTTCAAGATCATTTTAAAACTTTGATGTAACCTATTGAGATTAGGTCTCAATCCCTTGAGAGATATAGATTATTTATTATTGCTCCTTGATTTGCTCTATATCTTACTCAAGTTTTTACCTAGCCATCTATGTGACCTCATGTAATTCTACCATAGCATGCTTGTGATTTTTATCAAGGGACTTGAAGAACTCTATATATGGGGACTACCCCAACTGTTTATTCTTCCTTTTGGATAAGGAAGATACTTATTGTCTTCCTCAAGAATGATCTCCCTCATAGCTTCATCCTCTATTTTCCTCTTCATAACCATTTGAATGATTCCTAATGGCTTATTAAATAAGGAGGTTATTTATGTAAATTCTATGATTTTAAAATTATGATTTTGAGAAACATTTGATCTAAGATCAACTGACCATAGTGGGATAAAAATTTGGGCTAGGTTTATTGACTATGTATCCTCAATTGTAGTTTTCATTGATTGATATTTTAATGATTATTTGGAGGTTCCTTTGAGTATGAAGTTAGGAACAGAGGGTCATATGATTTTAGACCAATCTACACCTCCATATTGAGGTAGTTGATGGACTATGTATACTTGTTTACCCATTTTGGCCTTCCCTAAGGATATGAGGATAGTATCTTGCGAGGAGCTAATAAAAGGCATTGGAAAATTGATTTTAGTGGAAGATACATGGAGTTGGGAGATATATAGTGATATTTTAATCTTCTTAGAGACCCTTTTTCTAATATTTATTTAGACTATAGCAGTCCCAGAGGGAATGTCAATAGTGGTGGAAATAATGGACATTGATAGAATTGTGGGGGAAATTGAAACATAGTGGTAGAAGAAACATCCTCCAATTTTGGAATGAGAAAATTTGTATTCAAAATAAAAATGATGAGAACTAAACCAAAAATGTAAATAAAAAAGTAAAATTGAGAAGAAGGGTTTGAAGGTGACTTCCATTTTTAAACTGTAAGGCTTAGTGCCTTTGCTCTTTATAATTCTTCCACTTCATCTAATTCTTGTTCTTCCACTATTTTTTGTTGAACTAAAGGTGTGCATATTTTTGGTTGATCAATAGTTTGGATTTCTATGAGGGGAAGAGACATTCACTTCTTATAGAAAATTATAGTCTTTAATGGTGGGGAGGAGGCTCACTGAATTGAGGTAGTATCAACCTCTTACACTATAGATGTCTATAATGGTGGTATAGCTGGGTGATCTTATCATTTTTCATCAAAGGATTCCAAGTCAATTAGATCCTCTTAATCCCCTCTATACTCAATTTCACTTAGCTTAGGCTCTATCTTCATAGCCTTAAATACTTGGGGAGATTATTAATAACACTCCCCTTGTTTCTCTATTTATTGCTAGGGTATATTACCCTAAAATTTTGAAGCAGTCTATCCTCTAGGGTATGGTATCCTCACATTTATCTCTTGAATTGAAATTTATGGTTCTCCCTAAATAATCTTCAAATGATCCTCTTTAAGCCCCATAATTTGTGTCAATTCTATAACTTGGGAATCATCCTTTGCATTTAAGAATAGAAATTCATGGCCATAGAGAACATGTTGGTATGGAATACCAAATACTTGGATATGATTTTATATTCAAACATAAGAATCCTAGTCTTTATGAGGTAGGATGGGTAATTGATAGTGCTTTCTCTTATTTCCTACATCCCCAAAATATTTACTCATTATATAGCACATTTTTCATATTATCATGTGGGATCCATAAAATGTGTTGTTCTTTTGATTTATTAAATCCTCTTCCATAATCCACTAGAGATGAAATTTTATTTATTTCTCTATAATCTTATCTATAAAATACTTGGGGAGGCTATTGATGATAAAAATTATTTAAGTAACTAATCGACCCTTTTGCCTATTGTGAATGTTAAGCTAGAATCATATTAGTCTAATGGTAAGGTTCTAAAAGTTTGAATATGATCCTAAATATGTGAGGGTTTTTTTTTTCTTTTTAATGTTTTCGGAGATAATAAATAGGCAATTAGATACAAAATATTCCATTATAATTTAGAAATATACTATCAAATAATGAATCATTTCAAATATAAATATGTAACCAATCCCATCTGATAGAGAAGAGCCTATGAACAAGACAATGTCTTGAAGGAAATAAGTATGAATCAATAATATAATTTTGTTTTAAGAATAATATCTTATTTTATCATTA
>JARHVA010002698.1:985000-1072500 GCA_037957365.1 Torreya grandis | reverse complement strand
ATAATTTGAGGCATGTACAATCTACATCTAATTCCTTAAACCTCCTTTGATTTTGTTCAGATCTCAAAACATCCATCATGCTTTACATTAAACTAAGTTACCAACTAAGCTATCAACTTGCCATCTTTCCCATTCAATATTAATGATATAAGCCTTGAAATTGACCAATATTAAACATAGTTTAATTTTAAAACATTCTTTGAAATAAAAAAATCACCCCATGTCCATTTTAAATTCTTTACATTAGGTCCACAACATTACATTAAATACTTACCATAGGATAGTATTTTAGATTAGAACCTAGAACCACTTAATATTATTTGATAATCCTTAAGATTATAATATATTAGTTTTAAATATTAAACCAAATTCCATTTGTTGCACAACTCATTCATACTTGTAATTGAAATTCAAGTGAAACTAACTAAAAACCATTATAATAAATACATATAATTCCTTGAATTATGATAAATAATAGTGAGCATTATCGTTTTCAAGCTGAAAACATTGTAGTAATTACTTCAATTGAATGCAATATGATTAACTCTATTCATAAAAATCTTGTGACTAAAAATAAACATTTGATAATGATACATACATACATACATACATACATACATATATATATATATATATATATATATATATATATATATATATAATTCATTTAACCATTAATGATTTTTGAAACCACTGTAATATAAATATGAATTCATAAACAAATATTTATTAGATCATTTAATTGAAAACATGTGTATTCATAATACTACTAATTAACTTAGGTCCCAAACTATAGTTTTAGATTTTATGACTAGGTCATCACTATGGCAGATAGGAGTATAAATTTTACAAAATTATAGGGGTACAAAAAATAGCCATAACAAAGGTGTAGGGAGTTGACCTTATGGATGTAAACCATAATCACTGTATAGTCTGGCATAACTAGTAGTCACCCTAAGGAGCCAATGTATCTATTTGATTTCTGATATCTTGGCCAGTGGGGCCTCATGGATTGACTACCATACTTGAGGATATATGTCTTTTGAAATTTTGATCATATGTTTACTATATGTGTACATATGCATGAATTGAAATTAATCACAAATGTGATTCTTTATATAGTCTGTGGATGGGCTCTAAAGCTCCCTAAAGTCCCTATACACTATGCCCATTATGGCATTAAAAACATATGACATCATATGAAAATGGCCTACTAAATTGGGCCATTTTCCTTTATGTAAAAATTTCTCCCTTAGCTTAAATTTGATGATCTACTTTAGGTCAAAAGTCATGTAAAAGGTCATCAACATGTCCAGTAGTGGCACCTAATCCAAGTAGAGAAAATGAATACTTGGCATGCCATACAGTCTGTTCAGTAGGGCCATCCCAATGTAGTGCCCATTTTTAATTTGCTAAGGGGGGGTGGGGGATTTTCCCTTTAAGACCATAGTCTCCCCAAGAAGAATATATGAGATCTAAACTTTCTCAATTGAATTATGCTTGTTCCATGTTACCACCCTATGCTTATTAAATATGGCATCTAAAATTGGTAAAGATAAGTACATTTAGAAATCATCACTAGATATGTAAGCCATGACCATTTGGTGATCCATGTGATTTAAGAAGGAATCTTGTGTCACCTTTCTATCAAAGAATAAGTCCCACAACAAGTCGATGTAGGGCATAAATTTGAGCTTAGATGCCATGAAGTGTGGTCCTTATCTTTTAAGAGAGGGTAGGTTTGTCACCAATTCGAATTATGTTAGGGATAAATTTTATTCATGAGAAAATGCATCAATAGCATCAATGTCATCCCATAACTGAGTAGTTAACATATTTATCATTGAAAATTATTATGTCTAACACCATGTTTGTATATTCTATATAATCCTTAATAGAGAATGGGGATGGTGGCAATATTCCTTTTAAGCTCTGGGATGATGAAGCCATTACAATATTCTAGTTTACTCAAAGTTGGTTTCTTGTACCTTGAAAATTCCCTTCTACTAGTTACTTATTTATAATGGATTCATAGATGGCCAAGGATTTGTTCATAAAGTATCAAGTGAGTTTGAAATTTGCTTGTAATCAAATGAATAGGTCAATAGCCACATGTTATTGATATAGCCTTTTGCATTCAATTCTAGTTCATGAAATTTTAATGATCAATGTTCATATACTTGTTTTACTTGCACAATTCAAATATTGTTAGTTAAGATGGTCAGGAAGCCAAATCTTTATGTTCTTTAACAAGTGTCATGAAGTAGTTCTACTTTGCTAGCTAAGTCTAGTGGGCTTTCAAAAGTCTAGAGTTGGGAGTTGAGTTTTGTGTTGGGACCAAGCTGATAATTCTTACAAACCAAAAGATCCAAACACAAACCCTGATCTAAATGTTTAAAGACCAAATTATCTAGAAAAATGCTCAAATAAATGTCTAAATAAAAGCTCTGAACAAAAACTTTGAATTAAAAAAAACCAATGAGTATTGTTCTAAATAAATTATCTGATGAAAATTACTAAACAAATTTTTTTATGAAAATATATAATGAATAAATTATTTGAACTTAAGTATCAAACAAATCCTCCAAACAAAGTGCTTGACATGGAAACTCTAAACAAAAATTCTGTTGAACAATTCTTGAACATAAGTTTTAAAGCACAAAGTTTCCAAAAATAAGTACCAAACAAAATGTTTGATGAACAAGTCCCAAACAAAAGCTATGATGAACAAACCATGAAATTAAAAACTAAAAAAATGTTTGAATACCATAAATATTGAACATAAAAGTTTCAAATAAAACCAAGTCTCAAAACTTGCATAGTACAAAACTCCCAAAAGGTATTAATAATTTAGTCTAAAATGTAAAATATCATTGTTTGTACTTCCAACTGTTGAGATTAAGGATTAATATGATAATACTGTCATAGTTATGTAGGGGGACACTTAATAATCAAGGACAAATCAATAAAAAAAATGGGTCCTTATTATTTAAAAAAGAATAGAGGAATGTTGGGTACAATAAATGGCAACTTATAAGGGGAATACTTTCAAGTATTTTAGAATTCAGAACTCTATTTAGTAATTACAAATCAAACATAAACCATGATATAGAAAAATATTCAAATTAGAGATATGAAAGAGACTCCCATCTACATCATACAACATAATTGCCTTCATATCCATGGATTTGTATGTGCTAAAGTAACATTATTTAACCTTTGTTCATGAGGATATTTTCAAAGACTTGGAGTAGCTATAGGTTTCACTCTAGTTGTTTTGAAGATCATTGAATTAGAGAAACTCAAGCATTGCTCTTCTATCAGCTAGGTTTCCATAGCCTTGATAGAGATACCTTAGGTTCTTTCTCTCCTGTTCCTTATCTTCTTTGATCATGTTGTATGGTAAATTGACCTTATTTCATCATGTGAGCCATTCATATCCTTTGTATTTTCTTTGGGATTTATTTATCACTCTTTTGAACACATTGGTTCTTTTTATTTTTTTATTTGAATCGAAGGAAGAGAGAAAAAACCATAGTGAGATGGTACAGTTATAAAACACATCATTTACCAAAATGTCCCTACCAACTACATCTGTACCAATGATTATCACCTCCAAACAAGTATTAGTATGAAAATTGGCTTGGTCTAATAGATTGAGAAAAAATTATAAATTCATATGAAGTATTCAAGAATAAATTTCACATACCAGGTAGAAATATTCAATTATGACACAACCCTAAATGACTATCATTACATACCCAAATCCTAAAGACTTCAAACATAAAAGTATAACTAGTTTGTGAATAGAACCCAAGTTGTGAGTCCCTTTACAATTTCCCTTTCCCTTATATATCAATATAAGCATAAAATACGGGCCCAACTAGTAGGATGCTAGTTTGGTCATCTTAGGATAAACTAATTTTATATTGTCACAAGAAACAACAAAATGTCTAAACTATAAAGTAAGAAAACTAAACTGCTACTACCTCTACCATACTTTCTTGATCACTCGAGCAAATTCAGATGGTACAACCATGTAGTCATATTTCAAAAACTACCTATTGACTGGATATGTAAGTTCAGCACCTTGAAGGTCCTTCAAATGAAATACATTATTACCCAAGATCTTTTAAATATGATATGGTATAATCCATAGTGGGGAAAATTTATCAAACTAACCTTAATTTTCGTAGGATTTATCCCACAAAATCACTATATTAGAAATCCTAAATTCTTTGAAATTTACCCTTTTGTCAAACCATCTCTTGACTACATCTTATTTTTTATTAAAACCATATATGGCTTTAGTCCTTAAATCTTCCATTTATATTATATCCAGTAATCAAGATTATAATTTGTCATTTGGTTCCATATACTCATGCATGAATTGATAAGTCAAAAACTTCTTCATGATTGGGAATACTGGCTTGCATCCATACACTAGTAGATAGGGTGAGGCCTTGAGGTCCTACTTATATCTTGTTCAATATACCCAAAGGGAATACTTAAGTAGAATATATTAGTCTCTTGGCTTATCCCTAGTTGATTTCTTAATTTCATCTATCAAGTTCTTATTTATTGATTCAACCAATCCATTTCTTTGAGGATAGTGGTTAGAATATGACTTGATGGTGATCTAATTGTCATGATCCCATTTAGTGAATTTAGATTATATGAATGATGGCCCATTAACACAAACATGTAAAATTTAGTTGTGATGTGTTCTTTTAAGAATAAAAATCACATCTTGTGCTTTACAATTCTTTATGGCCACTTCTTTAGTCCATCAAATGTAGTAATCTATGACATTGAGTAAAAACTTATGACCTATTGAAGATTTTGGGTTAATAACACCAATGAATTCTAATCCCCACTAGGCAAATGACCTTCCCCTAATAATAGGTTACAAGGGCATTACTGCATGTACTTCTCCCTTTTCTAAAGCCTAACATTCATGACATGACCTTACATGGGCATGGGTATCTTTGAATACTATCAACTACTAATAGCCCATTCTTAGGATTTTGTGAGCTATGATGTTCACAGATGGATGACCACTACCTATATTTTGATTTAGGTCTTCTATCATTTCTTGAGCTTCCTCCATTGATACACATCTAAGGTAGATGCCTTCATAATTTATCCTATAAAGAACTCCTTTCTTTATCATGTAGTGAGTATTTTTGAGCCTCAAATATCTCCCTATTTCTTGATTAAGTTTTGTGAGACAAGTAACTATAAGTAGATATTGAATTATGTCAATATACCATTCCCCTCTAGATACTTGGGCCTCACAAACCTCTTCAATAGTAATGTGTGGATCTGGCTCAGTCATGAGTTGGAGAATGCCCTAACCCCAAATAATTTTAGCAGGCTTTATTTCTATATCAAATTCATATAGCATTGCCATCTATTTTCCCCTGTATTCTCCTAATTCATTTTATGAAAATGTAAGATTTATAGCAGGGTTAGGCACAATAGAGATAGTCTTATTTCTTAGGATGTAGTGTCAGAATTTATTCACTACTTTCATAAGAGTGAAGATCTATTTATCAATCATGGAGTACCTAAGTTTTGCATCCTTAAAATTTGTGCTCATGAATGGAATGGGATGCTTAGTCTCATATTTATTTTGCATTATGATAGCAATAATTATATGTTTTAAATCAAATAAGTATAAGTAGAAGTCCTTTGTAAAATCTAGACTGATCAGTACTAGGGCTTGAGATATAGCATATTTAATTTCTTGAAAATACTTTAAGGACTCAACTATCCATTCCACTTTAGCATCTTATTTAAGCATTGCATTCAAGGGTATCATAATTTTTACAAAATCTAAGATGAACATTTTTACAAAATTTATACTCCCAAATAAAGGTTTGAGCTCTTTCTTACTATTTGGTAGTTTAATCTTTGAAATCCCTTGGATTCTATATGGATCGATGATGATCTATTATTTAGTAATGATATGTCCCAAAATCTTTCCCTTGATAACTCGAAATATGCTCTTCTTTGGGTTTAGTGAAATTCCAAAGCTTTGGCATCTTTTGAAGATTGACTATAGGTGGCCTACATTATCATTCATGTTCTTGGATAAAATAGTGAGGTCATTCATATAGAATATTATACATTTACCTATTAATCCTTGAAATGTGTGATCCATTACTCATTGAAATGTGTCTCCTATATTTATTAGGCAAAAAGGCATCTTTTTTTACACATAGGTACCCAAATTTATGGTAAATATAATTTTTATTTTATCCTCTAATTGTAACAATACCTAGTTATAACTTAAAAATCTATCTAGGAAGGAAAACATTTTAAATCCCTTGACTATCTAAATAACCTCATCTAAGGAGGGCAGTGGGTAGTTGTCCTTTTCAAAAGCTTTATTCAAGTTTTTGAAATCAACACACAATCTAACCTCTCCATTCTTATTTTTGATTGGGACTAAATTGGCCACCTAGGTAGAATACCTAATTGGGAAGACTGTCCTTTCACTCAACAAATTTTATACTTCTCTTTGAATGAGAGGTTCCTAGATAGGATTTACTAGTCTCTATCTTTATCTAAATAGCTTATTATCTAGTTTCAATAGAAATGTATGGGTGATGACCTTTGCGTCATAAACCTTGAAGTCTTCATACATCCATGTAATTATATATTTATATTAGGTGAGTAAATCCTTCACCCATTTCATTTCTTCTAGAGTGAAACTAAGGCCAATATTGTCATAGTATGGACTATTCTCATCTCTCAAATTTTCCCTTTTGAAGTTAGACTCTCTAACCTTGGGTTGCCTTTACTATTGAGCTTGGGGATATACATCAAATGTTCTTTCTAAGGAAACCAAACTAATTAGGAGATGATTTTATTTGAGTTGAATGACACCCTCCTCATCTAACTCCTCTTGGTAGAGATAACTAACTTATTTGTCATCAATGATTTAGGACTCAAATTATCTTGAGTTGGTTATAAATTGGATGATCTACTAGTCATCATCAAAGACTTAGAAATTCTCCATGTTGTCAAGAATAGAAAAACATGGTACTATCTCAATGGAGATTCTCTTTACCTAAGATTCTTGGAGAGGCTCCAAATTGGTAGTGGAAGTAGCTAGTGAAGCTATAGCTTAGTCTTATTCCCTAGGAATAACCACTATGTTGAAAGGCTCATAAATCTCAATCAAATCCCATGTTCTATGTTTATATCTTTTTAGATATGATATTTTGCACTATAATTTATTTCTAACCTAATAGACTACCAGCTCTAAATCTTGGTATACTAACAACTACTTGACATTGTTTTTGAGTTCATAGTGTGATCCCAAAATCAATGCTTCATATTTGGACCTATTATTGGTGTAAGGGAATTTTAATTTGTATTCTATTAGGAAATTCTTCCCTTGTCAATCAACCAATTCAATTCCTATGCCTGATCCTTATTTGGATCTGACACTATCAAAGTAGAGAGTCCATATCTAGGTAAGGCTATGGGATTCTAGTTATTTCATTTCATTTCATGTGGTGAAAGTTTAAATACCAAGGATAAGGAATTCATAAATTACCTCTTTTTTATTAACATTATACTCTGTGATAGGATACTTCATCCTTGGTTCTCAATCAATCCTAATTTGGTTTGGAAGGCCTCTCTATGGTATCCAAATATGAGAGAAATCTATTGAGAGGTATCCATTGTGTGTTATAGATCAATCACTACTCAAAAATAATCCATATCCTTTAGGTGTGTCTACTAAAAGGATGTTAGTAGTCATCTATACTCATGGCTTAGATTCTATTTGAATAGGCACATTAGTGAGCTCTCCAATCATTGGTACCACTATTTTATCTAACTATGAGACTGTTATCTTTGATATGATTAGAGTTAGGCCAAGATTTTGAAAAATATAATTAGGCATCACAATAGATGAAGCTCTAGAATTGACTAAGATGTTATGAATATTTTTATCGAATGCTCTAATGGTCATAAAAAAGGGTAGTACCTATAGCTTGCTTTTATATATGGCATTGGTGTCAAAGGCCTTTGTTTTAATTTTAAGAGACTTTACCTTTTCCATAGGAGCCTTACCTATGATAGGATTCCACAAGATTTCTTTATATTCATTAATTTGAGCTAATACATGAAGGCTGATGTTTTCTTTGATTTTATTCATGTCTTTAACAATGTTATACCCTCCTCTATTCTATTCATCCTTATTTTGAGTCTGATCATTCCATTTTGGGGGAGGTGGATTATTATCAACTTTTATATTTGATGGAAAAGTTGAAATATTTAGAGGAGTAGATGTTATGAAGGGTTGCATGTTCCTCAAGTTTTAACCACCTTTCTAATTTTTTGGAAAGCACAAATCTCATTAGTGTTATCCTCAGGTACATTGTCATATTTACTTTGGAAAGGAAACTCATGTGTCTCAAATGACACATCATTACTTCAAGGGCCAAAGTCCTAGTGGAATTTTAGTTGATTATGCAATAAATATTGCATTACCACCTCTCTTTAAAAGATCTCAAAAATTGCAAAAAATTCAGCACAGTCAAGTTCACCATGCTAAGACATATTATGAATTTTGCACAAGTTGGGAAAGATTTTCTCTACTATATTGATCTCTAAAGGCTTGATGGACTATTATATATTATTTTTAGGTCTATTTAATTGTCTATTATACCTATAGAACCCAAAATTTTGATTATTACTTGGGTCATTAGTGTTGTCTAAATTTATTTACATATCAAGGAAATCATTGCTTAACTTATGAACCATATTTTGTATGGCATCAAGATTTGCTTTAGTAGAGTCTATGCCATAAAAAATAGTAGTAAAATATGTAGTCAGATGTTAATTATATTGGTAACCATTTCCAGGTGCATGGTTATTTAATAAATTATAATTTAGATGTGACATCTATGTCAGACTAGGTGATGTGTATATTTGATTCTAATTAAATGTAGGGACATTCTATTTCACATGTGGAATTATATTCAAATATAGGATACCATTATTGATACTAGGTGTGCTAGAAACTTAAGGATTAAGATGTCTATCAATATTGATATCTTATTCATAGGTCAATGTCAATGTGTTGATTGATAGCAACAACCCTTCTTAATAAAACCACAAAATTGGATCTAGAGAATTTTTGTACATTTATAATGCCAGTACTTCTACTATTTTTTATTTTAGGCTTAACTAATTATAAATATTCTAAAATATTTCATTGAAGGCCATATTAATTTTTTGGGCTCTCCCTTCATATTAGTACAGTGTTGGTATATCAAATTGGGGCTAGTGACATTTGTAAACTATACAAGAAAAGAAGCTTGACATGCATTCTAGGAAGTAATAGAATTATCTTGTAGATTAAGATACCGATCATAAGCATCATCCATTAGTTAAAAATGAAAAATTATACATGTAACATCTTCATTAATAACATTTATTAATCTCAACATAAATTTTAAAGACTTGATGTGTTCTTCTATCATTCTTCCCCTTGAAGGAGAGAAGGATGATAGATACTTTTCATGATTCCTTGGTAGGTCATACACATCCCCTAGGATGTCAATATTAGATCTAACCAACCAAGGTGGTTGAAGCATATGATGATTAATAGGTGGATTTTTCATTACTGGGAAAGGTGTTCTACCTCTATTATTAATAGAGGTAGTTGGTATAAATTTAGGCCTTCTATGATTTGACATAGGTTAGACTAGAATAGTATCCTAAGAACTACATTTGGTCACTCTCTTAGGTGACTCTAGTGAAACTCTACATAGAAAATAACCTCTTTTATTGGAGTTTCATGCCCTCCTTCTAGCACCATAAATAATGATGATGCAATTTTTATGCACACCAATTCATAATGAGGTAGCCTATAATGTTTCAAGATCTGAATACAGGTAAACTCCACTCCATGGCATGATTTGTAAGTATGTGGTTTGAATATCTAGGTGATGGAATAGTAGGTAGGGCATGCAGTTTGTTAATTAGGACTGTGTATGGATGAATAATTATTAAAAGAAATTCAAAACTAGGTGAGTTTTTAGTTGGGTGGATACTAATATAAAGTGGGTAGATCTCAAAAATAAACTCAAAAATAGATGGAAGGTTAAAGAAGAAAATAAGGACTCTATGACTTCAAGAATTACCTTTTAGGCTAGATTATTTATGGACAAGTGCTTTTAGGACCAATGGTTATTACTAGTCATTGATGTACACACACATACAAACATGTTCAAGTAGTCTAGGATAGTTTGATAAATGAAACTCAAAGATATGGGCCAAAGGTTACTCCTTTTACAGCAGCTATTGAACACCTGTACTTAGGAAATTATGACTCAAACTAGGGAGGTATCTAGGATATATGTTGCACATACATAGAAGACTATATCATTGAAAACACCTATACACACTTAGAAAGATGAGACAATTGACATAATTTTAACTAATAAATATAATTGCTAATTATTTAATATCTATTGCACATCTAAAATTAGCATATTAATCATAACAATAAAATTTATTCATAGTTATTTCAAACTTAAAATTATTGAATCAAATAACCAAAAAATATCAAACCTAATTACACAAAATTTAGAGAGAAAATATACCAACATATGCATGAAAATCAAAAATTTATTTGATTCTATATTGAATTTTCCAACCCTTAAAAATGAGGGTTACATATGTTTAAATAGACTTGGGGAGTTTTCACCTCATCCTCCAAGTGCATGAAAATTTGTGATTACATGGTGTAATTATAACCTTAGTTGTAACTCTAGATTTAAAATTATATGTAATGTATACATATAGTTATCTTATAATTATCAAAAAATAAAGTTACCCTTTTTAATATGATGCATCATGTGCATGCTTAAAAAAAAATCAAGTAAATTTTAATTTCTAACATAAGTAGACTAAAATTAATGTTGTTATATTAATGCATACAAAACTAGCCTTTAAGTCTGGACAAATGCATGCATGGATGCATAGATTGTTGGAGTCATTACTGTAGATATTGGCACTAAATTATAATTTACAAAATTATTCTTCTCCTTTGCCTCCAACTCTAGATAAAATTTGTGTCCTACGTCATGCTATTACCTAATGATATCTAAGTTGAGTAACGAGGGTCTGTGTACCTTGTTAATCTATTTGAGGAGCTTCACATGCTTTGCCTTTGTGTTCTGGAAGTTGACTTGAAAATTTCAACTTTCATAACATTTTTTATAGTAAAACTCAACTCAACTACAATGTCTTTGAGTGTTAATCCCTGAAGACTTTTCTTGAAATTATCAAATGCTTCCTGAAGGAATTGATCAAAATTGATCCTACTAATAATATTTCTAGTAGTATCCCTTGACTTTGATAATTTCAACTCATGTAAGATCTACAAAATGAGAGTTTCAAGTTCTTGATACTTTGGCATTAATATCCCCACTATTTTAATCCATTATTTGGCCTCCTACATTCTAATCACCACCAAATTGAGGGTGTTTGATGCCTCTAATGGTGTCATTAAGTCCATATGGTTATACACCTTATTAGTAGTATAAAGAATAAATAATTTGAGCTTATTTTCATCTTGATTCAAATAATTAAATAATCTATGGGTCTCTATAATATTGGGAGCCAAGTTTTCCATCATTACCTCAATTTCGTCAAGAGCATTGTAACACTTTGATGCATCTATTTTATTATTTTCAGAATAATGAGGTTTTATTCCTAGTTAATAAACTAGGTCTTAGCAAAGTAAATAAATAAATAATATGTAGTAATTAAGCTATTGATTTATGTAAACATATTTGTATTTTTTCCTTTTCTAAATATAGTAATAAATAAAAGAAATCTAACTTAGCTTATTCTAAATGATCCAGACTGAGACAGGGTCTGATACTAGAGGAGCAAGACTAGGAAACTATCAGAAACTAGATCTTGAGATTCATTTATAGATTGGATAGGAGTTAAAAAAGTGTGACACCCTACTAACTGGTGTTATAGTCCTTTTTTGGCACTATTTTCTAAGGGGTCTGAGTTTTCTAGGTTCTATTTGGTAGGCATGTGTGACCTTATCAATGAAATATCAAATCCTAGAAGCCTAAGGAGCTTGTTGTGTATCTATTTTTAATATTCAAATACCTAATACCTATTTGTGATTGAAATTGAATAGAAATTTTGAAAATATAGATAAGGGGTTAGTTTGTAAAGTATACATTGGATGCACTTCACAATCTATGTGTGGGTACACTACCTACATACCAATACTTCAAGGAGGAATCAAGCTAATGTAGTTCTCCCATTGAAGTACTTGGTATAATTATGTATGATACATTCAATTAGATTCAAAACTAGATGTACTTTAGATGGCTAGGGACTGATGCAAAGGTTTGAATAAGCTTGAAATGATCTTGGAACATTGTATATAGAGAATAATGAAGAGTGTTTGAGGGTACTTGTATTTTTTCTTCTTTCCTATAAATGAGTACCAACCCTTCTAAATGGACTTTAAATGGCCTTTTATAGGGGAATTAATGATTATGGGTTAAATGAATTCACTTTAGGCTAACAGGGAAAAGGATAAGGATCCAAAATAATCTAATTGTTATGACCAATTTTACACTTGGACAATAACACCAAAATTAGGACACCCTAGATTTTAGTGCTCATGTCCAAGTTGGGCATTATTATCTAAAGGGTATGAGACCTAGGGGGATGGATTTGGACCTAAAAGAGCTACCTGGGTCTATTAGGGTTAATTTTGGAAGGTTTTGGATGACTAGGAATTAGTGAAAGAGTAGCCTATAAGGGTTGTGTAAGCAAGTAGGAAGACCTATGGGTTGGGTATCATTAGCCATGCTTAAGTCATCCAATTTTACATTTTATATGACTATAATCCCCCCTATTATACTAATGCAATAAAGTGAAATAATAAGATAAAGGAAAGCAAAAATCATACCTAAACTTACCTATAAGGGAGAAGCTCATGAAGTTATGTGATGCTAAATATGCATAGAGAGAGCACAGTATGAAGTGTGAATCTGTAATGAAAACATAAATGTAGATTAATTCTTACTAGATATGCTATATCTAAAATAAGAACATACAAAAACTAAGTAAGAGGAAGAGAAAGGAATTAATACACCTCACTAAGTATGTGAACCAATATAAAACCTATTGTGATGTTGGATTGTGATAGATGATGTTGGGTATGTGTTGAATTAAGAGTACTATCACAAATGGAATTGAGTACTCAATTCCCCAAAATGTGGATCAATAATGCAAAGGTTATCCCTTTGTCTCAATCATCACCAACTAAGTGAATTTAATGAAACATATGTGTGTTAATTGATGTCTAGACTATGTGTTTAATCCCTCTGAATAGGTGGCTCAATAATATAAAAGCTTGCCCTTTTTCTCCATAGTTTCCCCATGAAATGAATCTATGTAGGGATACTGGTATAGAATATATGTCATATGAGATGGATCATGGATCCCATGGATGTTTTTTAAATCTAACAATGTGGCATGGATAGCCTAAATGTATGCTAGAAACTAGGTCACTCTTAGCTATTTTAAAAGATGAAGGTGAGTCTCGTATGAAAGCTACTCCAAAACTGATGCACTAGGCTTATGTGAAAGCCAACTTAAGAACTCAGGTACTTAAAAATTTAAACTTGTATGATATTTCAACTTGAAATTGATGCCAACCACCTATATCTGGAGTAAGGCATGAAACTATTGAGAATGCTTGAATAATAAACTAAACTCAAAAATGAAAGAAGACCAATGTGTTGTGCACATTGCCCTCAATCACTAGTGTCTAGAACATGTATTTTGATCTAGAAGTTATGTCAATTGCCTAATTTTAAACTAAAAGTGGGAACCATCATTCCACACATGATAACACCCTATATCTAGATTCTTCAAGAAAACTATATTGAACTACTAATTTTGACTGATGTGGATGTGTAAAAACTATATATAAACTAATTTTTTTTCCTATTTTGGAAAACTTGAGAGTTTTTTTCCTAGATAGGAGTGAAAAAATGAGAACACCCTTATGTTTAATGATACTATCTATTTCTATCACAATTTTCCTATGCTAAAATTAGTTTTTGATCTAGATTTATCACTATTTTCCTACTTTATTTTGACTAGTTTGACCTCTGGATTTTGAACTAGGTGATTTGAATGCTATTATTTTTACTTTTAGAAGCTTTGATCTTTATGACAAAACCCCTATTTTTTCCCCCTCTTTTGAGGGTAGGAATTATGAACTTGTAATGACTACCCTTAGAAGAAAGGAGTCCTAAAAGTGTGTTATGTTACATAGATACATGATATAGCAATGATATTTTACAAGATATCTCTAGCTATAACAATGTTTGTATTGAGAGATTAATTAGATCAATAAGGGAATACCTAGATAGATATAATAATGTATAATCATGTTTAAAGTAATGAATTGGAAATAAAATTGTTAGATGTTAGTTGTTAATTTTTAGTTGTTAGTTATTTGTTGTCAAGGAGGGATAGAGCATGATGTCCATCATGGTATCCAAGAAAGAAAGGTAAATGCATGATATGGATCATGGCATTGTAAACATAGACCAACGATCATGTAACAAGCATATAAATCAATAATCAATAATCGTACAAGGTTGGTCAAAGGGCCATGCAAACAAGGGGCATGGGCACATATCACTTAAATTAGAAAGCAAACATAGAAGGCATGTTCAAATGCCACATACATATATAAGTAAACCAAGCAATGTTGGAATAGGGACCATAGGCACATGGAAGAGTACAAGTAAAGGACATTGTAAAATTTCCTAAGGCACACACATGAATAGAAGTAAAGGACATTGGCAAATGTCCTAAGGCACAAACAAGAGACAAGCAGGAACTAGAAATGCAATCACACAAGCTACACTAAGCAAGAGGAGAAAGATGTAATAATTAAAAAGGTGGAATCACATCTAACTAATCAAATAAAATGTGAAAGTGTGAAAAATATGTGAATTACAAGATTAGGTATATCCTAATAAATACACAAGTGCTAGATATTATTGAAATGTTGATATAGTAATTTGTGTAATCTGGTAGGTAATGCATATTAGTATGATAACTCAGAGTGTGTAGTGTAGGATTGACATAACCTGGATGGTGTTGTCATGTAGAAGATGCCCCTAATGGGTATGTATATTGATGTGTGTCTAAAATGTAGAAGTAGGAATGTCCCCTCAATGGTTAGAGTGAAGCAATCAAGTAGTTGTATGTCACTACACACACTCAAAGAAGATCAAGTTAAGCATGGTAATGTAGAAAAATTAACATACAATAACATGAAATACCTAACACTCTCATTTCTCAAGTAATATTTTTGTTGGATCACACTCTCATGCAAATATTTTTGTTGGATCACACTCTCATGAAATAGGTATAACACTAGCGACCTTACTAGGTATTTTTCCATGAGAGTGTGATCCAAAAAAATCATTTCTCAAGTATCTAAGCATGAACCCCTTAAATAATGAATTCAAAAAAGGGATGAATTTTTCATTTAGCATGGCACAAAGAATGGAAAATGAATAAAAAGGAAGTTTGGGCTGGAGGCATAATCAATTACAAATTCTTTAAGCATAAAATCTGAAAATGAAGTAATACTTCTATAAACAAATATAAGTCATCCATATTACTCATTTATTATGAAAACTAAATTTTTAAGAGTAATTTCTGAAAATGAATGATACTTACAACACTTTCATAGATTCTTTACATTCTTTCTTCATAATGTGATATTATTCATTCCACAATCTTTCATTGATCATTTGAAAATAGAGAAAAACAAAGCAAAACAAAAAACAAAATCAAAATAGAATAACACTAAAACAAGGAAATAAATGAAAGAAAAAAAGCCTAAAATAAAGCAAAAAATAAATATCTAATAATGAAATAGTTTCAAATGATGGCTGTTTACTGAGTAACACAACCAATTTTCTTCAATATCGTTAAGATGAAATGCATTATTTCTAAGAATTATGACAATTCTGTAAGGTCCAAATCATAATGTATCAAACTTATGATGTTTTCTAGGGTCCTCATGAGATTTGACCCAATATAAAACTAATTCACCAACATTAAACTTTTTACTAAAAACCTTTTTATCAAAAAAATTATTTAACTTTTGCTCAGCCTTCTCTAATTTTTATAATGTTGTTGCCTTGGATTCATCAAGAGATACCAAATCATGCAACCTTTGTTCAATCAAATTTATATCTTTATCTACACATTATAAAGTAGTCCTAGCTGAAGAAATCTAAAATTTTATTGGTAAAGTAGCTTTAAATCCATATACTAACATAAAAGGTGAATAACCAGTTTCTACCTTAACAATAGTCCTATCAGTGTATAAGGCTTCAAAAATCTAAATATGTCAATTCCTTTTATTATCAGAAACTATTTTTTTCATAATAATTTTTTTTTATTAGTGGATTCAATTTGTCCATTTTCTTGTGGATAGTACATAGATGAATTACTAGAAATAGTAGAATATTTTCATAGAAATTCTAAGAACTCATTTGAAATGAACTAAGGTCTATTATCTAAAATAATCTCATTTAAAACTCTAAATATAGAGAAAATTTGATTTTTTAGAGAAAAAATTACTTCACTTGTTACTAAATTTTAAAGTGCTTTGGCCTTATGCAACTTGGTGAAATAATCTATGGCTATCAAAATATATCTGACCTATAAATGAAAGTAGATGAATATCTAAAATAAAGTTGATACCCCATTTAGTAAAAGGTTTTTAAAGAATAACTAGGTTTAAAGGCATTACAGGTAATTTATCCCTTCCAAAAAATAGTTGACAAGACATACAAGAATGAACTAACTTATAAGCATCTTGAAACAAGGTAGGCCAATAATAACCAACTCTCAAAATCTTATAATCTATTATTTTTTTAGCATAGTGTCCGCCATAGTTTCATTCATGACAACCCATAATAATTTCTTGAGTTTGATTATGTGTAAGACATATTAATAATACACCATCACGATTATGATAAAAATAGAAATTTTTTAGTAAACAAAAATTTAATGCTTTTAACCTTAAGGAATGCCTTTCTTTCTTATTTAAGTTTTTAGGGCAAGACTAATTCTAAAAATAATAAACTAAGTCATGATACCAGTCATCTTCAGCCAATAAACAATCTCAATCATTCATTTCACGACCAAACCTATTTTTTTTTAAAAATTCAGTAGCTTTCATATTTTTTAAGTGTGGTTTTGCATTTAAATTTTCATCAACTAATAAAACTAGGATATTAATATCTGAGGCAAAAATTTCAGCTAAGTGTTTTTCTAGTTTGTTACCTTTAATAGTTTTAGAAGTTTCAAATTAAAGATCAAATTCTTGAATGTGTAAGATCTAGCTAGCAAGCATTCCTTAAATAGTTGTCTATTTTACAAGATATGACAAAATAGGTACATTAGATTACACAAAAACCTTGTTTCCCATTATTAACTATCAAAATTTAAGTAAAGAAGAAATAAGTGAGAAAAAAAATTTCTCAATAAGGGGATACCTAGTTACTAAATCTTCTAAGACTTGGCTCATATAATCGATAGATTTATCTTCATTATTTTCAAATTCCTAAGTTATAACAGATCCTATAGCCTTTTTAGTAGCATTAACACAGAGAATAAATGTTTTTTTAGCAAGGATAAGTGAACTTGGAATTACATTTTTGACAAAATTAAAATCTAACTTAGCATTTTCATCCCAAATATATATTTTATCTTTCTTAAATTTTTTTTGTAAAGGATTAGATTTGTCAGAAAAATCAAAAATGAATTTTATAAACAAATTAATCTTACCAGAGAAAGATATTAAACTTTATTGATCCTTAGGATGAGGTAGTTCCATTATAGCTTTTACATGTTTAAGGTCTGTTGGTTGATTATTTTGTCGATCAACATACTGATAAACAAAATAGGTCTGATCAGCCAAAGTAGGAAGATTGGTCATCCAAATGTGTAGGTTTACCACATCAAAAGGGGACTAATCTTTCCTCTCATCAAGGGGAGGTTCCCTATATATATATATATATATATATATATATATATATATATATATATATATATATATATATAAACAAAAAATAATACTCAAGGGTAGGATAAACCATCCATCTCTCTTTCTTCAGAGATGATGTGTGTAAATCAAAGGAAAAATCTCAAGGGAAATGACAGAAAGCACTCCTCTTCTTTCAGAAGTACTATTCAACAAACCACAAGAATACTCTTGGTAGTAATTACAAAATGTAATCAAGGACGTAGTAACCAACAAATTGAGATGTAGCACAAAGTCTCCACCTAAATTTCCCAAGAGTGAGATACGAAGAACAATGAGGGCACAAAGTCATCCCAAGGTCCTTTACATAGAAACAAAAAGAAAACACACTAAAGGCAATTATGGGGGCACAAAGTCTCTCCACAGTTGACTTCAGGACACCTTACTAACTACTTTCACTAATTTTTCTTGTTGAATTAAAAGAACAAAAAATATATTAAGGAAAAAGACATAAGAACAGTTTCCCCAACAACAAAGACATCACAGCACAAAGTCTAAAAAGTCACTTGCTTTCTTATTCCAATAACAAAATATGATCAACAATCTGAGCTCAAAGTCTCAGTAATGCCTTTCAATTTGGGTAGAGTTTTGTTTTTGATTGTTAGAGAGAGATATCCCTTTTTACACTAAGAAGAGAGTCCCTTATATAGCCTCTTCAAGATGGACTTGGGAATATTAAGACATCATGTTGCATTGAATTTTGTTAATAAGATAGGCTAGAATTTAGGGGCATCTACCCATTTTTTTTTCTTAATGCAGAGAAACAATTCATGCTATTGAAAGTTTGCATCTTTCAATGTCCACCTGGTGATCTAAAGGCTTCATCATTCCTCCTTTTCTAGTTAATTACATTGGGTCCTTAATTCAATTTGATGCTCTATTCCTTAGTTTCTTCTTGCTGATCTTGGCCTTAAAGCCTTTGAATGCATTCAGGTCCATAGATTTAAACCTACAAGGATTGATGGCTATTTCATCATCACGACTTTGACGTCCATAGGCATGCCACTTTCCTCAGTAATTCCTTCAAATTTGTCATTTGAGCTTTCCCAGAGGAGACCTACCCTTTGACTCTTGAGAAATGATCTGCTTTGGGTCGAGAAGAGCCCCCACAAGGGTTTCTACCCTTCATGTAGTCTTTAGATGGCCTTTAGGCTTCTTTCTTCTAGTGAGTCACTAAGTTCTTTGGCTCTTCTTTAAGGCTTTTCAAAATCAATGGCTATTTTATGAACCTTGAGATTGACATTCATGCACCCATCAATACACTTGAATTTCCAATGGCTAGTTTGCCATTCTTGACTTTGACATCTTCAAGTGCATCACCCCTTGGGCTTTTTTTGCCTTTCTTGTTTTGCATCCTCCCAAAGGGAAGGTGACCCTTCAGCTTTGGGAAGTGTCCTTTAATTTGGAAGCTGAGAGTCCCTCGCAAGGGCACCTACCCTTCAGGGTCCTTCAACGGCCTTTCATCTTTGGAATCCTTCAGAGCTTTCCCATAGACATTTTCTCATGGAATTTTTCCATGGACATTTTCCCATGGACAAATAGTCTACAGACATTTTTCCCATAGACAAAAAGTCTACAAGAATTATTTAGATTACTTTATCTTTGGCCTTTGGAAATTCCTTCAGGATTTCCTCC
This sequence comes from Torreya grandis, assembly GCA_037957365.1. Classification (NCBI taxonomy): domain Eukaryota; kingdom Viridiplantae; phylum Streptophyta; class Pinopsida; order Cupressales; family Taxaceae; genus Torreya; species Torreya grandis. The sequence continues at coordinate 1,052,708 of JARHVA010002698.1, read as the reverse complement.
CGCAACTTCTTTCCTGAATTCCTTTAGAATTTTTGTCTGAAGGAATTATGCCTTTGCCTTTTGACTACCTTAAACAAAATTTTGAAAGAACTTACCTTTGTGGCTTCCTTGAAAATGACCCTTCTGAAGGGTGCTTTTGTCAACCAAGTGCCCTCTGCAATGACACTTGTCCTTCAGGAGGCTCTCTTGAACTTTTGCATTAAACCGCTCCTTTGAACCAACCATTGAACCAAGCTGATGAACCATTTGATTGAACCAAAAGACATTAAACCATTTGATGAACCAACTGAGTGAACTAAAGCATTGAACCAACTAAATTGAACCATCTTTGGTTCAATAGTTCAATGGTTCATTCCCTTTGATTTGGCTAAGTCCTTTTGATCCTCATTAAACCAAAATGGTTCAATCCTTGCTTAAAAGCTCACCAGTGAACTCTTTGACATTAAACCAACTTTGAGATTCACCTAAGTGTTGAAAACTTGCTTCTTTCCTATAGAGTCCATAGAAATCAACCTGTGAAGCCCATTGAACTTGGCCTACAGAGTCCGTAGATTTTCTTTTCCTACAGAGTCCATAGATTTCTCTTCATGTAGAGTCCATAGATTCAAGCCTGTAGAGACTGTAGATTTCTCTTCATGTAGAGTCCATAGATTCAAGCCTGTAAAGTCTATAGATTCAAGCCTACAGAGTTCGTAGATTTTTGAGAAGCTTGAAAAATGAGGAATTTGAATGCCCAGAATAAATTTTGAAAAGGGAGGAGACAATTTTGGTCTATAGGACCAAAATAGTTCAAATGTTGTCCCAAAAATAAGTGATATTTTTGGGGGACAATAGCAAGCTCCAATTGGAGAACTTCTATCAATTGTAAAAAAAGAATTGAAGGGAGTAGAATCCAAAATCTCTAGTGTCTTCATGTGTACCATTGGGCTATGGAGTCATGCTACCCAGAAATGAAAGGCATCAAGAAAGGAAACAAACAAAAAAAAAATAGAATTAAAAACTATAAAAATATACATATGTATAGATGCAATGATCTAATACTTCAAGATTTGAAGTGTTTTATATGCTACCCATTGTGAGGTAGTGAAAAGAGTCTGCCATCCTGATAAACCAACAAGAAGACATTTTGTCCTCAGAAATGGTGACGGGCAAATGGAACTCTCCACCAGGAAACCAATTTTTTGCATCTTCCTCTTGGTCTTTTATTCTTCTTGCTCCATGGTAGGATGTGGTTTTCAAACTAAAAACCATAACTCCTTGCTCTCCCTATGAAGAGTTTCTTTTTCTAACTTTGAAATATAGCAGTATGGTCCACCACCATAGCTTGTTGTTCTGCTGGTCTAGTCTAGCACATGCTTTGATTGTTAACATCAGACCCCTGAAAAACCATCAATTTAGAACCTCCTTTGGTGTGAAGGAGTTTGATCTCTTCATCTTGAGTAGTCTTCAATTTGAGCAACAAAGATCCATATCTAGCTGTGGAAGAATTGCTGCCATCAAATTCCTAGATCTAAGCATCATCAAAAGCTAATCTTCTATCAAATTTATCTTCATTAGAGATGGAAGATCCTTCTTGATTTGTACTATGTCCTACTAATTTTTATGATGCCTTGTTTGGATGAAATACTGGATTACCAGCTACAGGACTTTCATCAGCTAAGACATGAGCATCTTCTATGGTCAAGAAGTAATTACCCCTACCTGAAGGCTCAAATAGAATTTGAGTTATAGGGGCTGACATTTGGTTGACCACAATATTTGCCTCAGATAGGTCCACACTTTGTTCTCCACCAATGTTTAATTACTCAAGATTGGCTTGCAGGGATTCAAACTCAGTCGTCTAAATATTGGATTTCTTGGCATGATCAATCATGGAAAATGACTGAGATGGACTTGGAAGAGAGGATGGGAGTTCATCTTTTTGGTTTTTGGGAGGGGGAGGACTAATCTGTGAATTTGAAGTAGAAAGTGTAGAGATGTTTGATGTACTTAATTCTTTAGAAATCACTGAGTCCTTTGACTAAAAAGGAAGAGGGGTTCTCTACTCATTAATTGAAATTGTTGGTTGGGGTCGCTCCTCTGTCTTCTCTTTGTCAGCTTACTGGGTTGATTGGTTCTTGGACCTAGTAAACACTGCATATGATCCTTCGACTGCTTCACCTTTACTTCTGGGTTCATCCTAGAAATTTAGGAAACCAATGTGGGAGTCACTAGCTAATTCTTTTAGATCCTCCCTGAAGAGATCAATGCCATTTTCTTGCTCAAACTCAGTTTGGAAATAGGAAACATGCTCTATTTCTAGATATCTAACTATTGAGTTGGTTAGAGGTGCTTTAAGGGTAACGTTCCTCTATGGGGGAGGAAGACAATTTTGTTTCCCTTGACTTTTGGTAGCGTTGCCTTGATATGGCTGATTAGGAAATGTCCTCCTTGATATATTTTTATATAGAGGAGTAGAAGACATAACTTGTGCCATTTGCCTTTTCAAGGCTAGCAATTCATTTACTAGATTTTGTACCATTGGGTCAGTGGTGACTATGGGTCAGTATTCAAAAGATGAAGAGGGTTTGCCTCTATTTGGGTCTCTCCTTATCTTTCTTTCCAAGATAAGGTCATCTTCTACCTCAGTAGCCAAGTCCTGAGCAACAACAAGGTCTATGTGGCTAGCTCATCTCAGTAGAAAAATCACTTTAGGTAGTTGTGAATTGATGAAGAAGCATTTGAGATTCTGAGGTGTTATTTGGGAAACCATGGGAATCTTGTGCCTCAACTTGTTGAGCCAAAAGGGCATGTGCATCTTTTTTGGGCTTGAACCTTACTTCAAACTTGGCTTTGAGTGTATCCTAGTTAGTCACTGATCTAGCTTGTAGATGGTAGAACTAGTCTACAATAGCACCTTGTAGTGTCTCCAAAAAAATCCTAACTGCACGTCTTCAAATTCCACCCCTATAACACCATAGGCTATGATTAAGGCTACAATGTGTTCATCAGGGTGAACTATCCCATCACTAAAGAATTTAGGGAAATTCTTTCTTGAACTATGTGGGATTTCATGTAGAGGTGGAGTCAAGTTGAGTGGGCCAAAAGAGTTACCCTAGGGGCCTCGAACTGCCATGATTTAATTAAAAAAATAGAGATAACAAATCTAGATGGAGTGGCCAGATTATAGAACAAAAATAGAAAAGGACTGGCTCAGCTTTAGCTTGAGGCTTTAAATTGTGCACTCTTCCCAAGCAGTGCTAGTTTTATAGACCAAATAAAATAATAGAGGTGAAGGAAGATGGTAAGGCTATAATGAATAATGGGTAAGACATGAAATAGAGTCACCAGAATCTATAATGGTTAAGGGTTATAATGATAATGGGTTATATCCCAGGTGATGTTTCAATCTGAAACTTGAGGTTCCAAATTGCATAAAATTATGTATATCCCTAGCAGAGTCGCCAAAAATTATTGGTTGATTATTTTTTCAATCAGCGTACTGATAAAAAAAATAGGTCTGATCAACCAAAATAAGAAGATTGATCATCCAAATGTGTAGGTTTACCACATTAAAAGGGGACTAATCTCTCCTCTCATCAATGGGAGGTTCCCTATATATATATATATATATATATATATATATATATATATATATAAACAAAAAATAATACTCAAGGGTGGGATAAACCATCCATCTCTCTTTCTTCAAAGATGATGTGTGCAAATCAAAGGAAAAATCTCAAGGGAAATGATAGAAATCACTCTTCTTCTTTCAGAAGTACTATTCAGCAAACCACAAGAATACTCCTGGTAGTAATTGTAAAATGTAACAAAGGATGTAGTAACCAATAAATTGAGATGTAGCACAAAGTCTCCACTTGAATTTCCCAAGAGTGAGATATGAAGGACAATGAGGGCACAAATTTGTCCCAAGGTCCTTTACACAAAAACAAAAACAAAACACACTAAAGGCAATTATGGGGGCACAAAGTCTCTCCACAGTTGACTTCAAGACACCTTCCTGACTACTTTTACTTATTCTTCTTGTTAAATTAAAGGAATAGAAAATATATTAAGGAAAAATACATAAGAATAGTTTCCCCAACAACAAAGATATCATAGCACAAAGTCTGAAAAGTCACTTGCTTTTTTATTCCAATAACAAAATATGATCAACAATCTGAGCTCAAAGTCTCAGTAATGCCTTTCAATTTGGGCAGAGTTTTATTTTTGATTATTAGAGAGAGATATCTCTTTTTACACTAATAAGAGAGTCCCTTATATAACCTCTTCAAGATGGACTTGGGAATAGTAACACATCATGTTGCATTGAATTTTGTTAAGAAGACAGGCTATAATTTAGGGGCATCTACCCATTTGCTTTTCTCAATGCAGAGAAACAAGTCACACTATTGAAAGTTTTCATCTTTCAATGTCCACTTAGTGATCTGATCCTTCTTCATTGTTCCTCCTTTTCTGGTTAATTGAATTGGGTCCTTGATTCAATTTGATGCTCTATTCCTTAGTCGCTTCCTATTGATCTTGGCCTTAAAGCCTTCAAATAATTTTAGGTCTATAGATTTAAACCTACAAGGATCAATGGCTATTTCATCATCATAACTTTGACATCCATGAGCAGGTCACTTTCCTCGACAATTCCTTCATCTTTGTCCTTTGAGCTTTCCTAGAGGAGACTTGCCTTTTAATTCTTCAGAAATGATCCACTTTGTGTCGAGAAGAGCCCTCACAAGGGTATCTGCCCTTCGGGTAGTATTCGAATGGCCATTGAGCTTCTTTCTTTTAGTGGGTCACTAAGTTCTTTGGCTCTTCTTTAAGGCTTTTCAAAATTAACATCTATTTTATGAAGCTTGAAATTGACGTTCACGCACCCATCAATACGCTTGAATTTCTAATGGCTAGTTCACCATTCTTGACTTTGACATCTTTAGGCATGTCACCCCTTGGGCTTTTTTTGACTTTCTTGTTTTGCATCCTCCAAAAGGGAAGGTGACCCTTCAGCTTTGGGAAGTGTCCTTTAATTTGGCAATCGAGAGTCCCCCACAAGGGAACCTACCCTTCGGGGTCCTTCGATGGCCTTTTATCTTTGGAATCCTTCAGAGCTTTCCCACAGTCATTTTCCCACATAATTTTTTTGCAGACATTTTACTATGGACTTTTTCCACAGACATTTTCCCACAGACATAAAGTCCACAGACATTTTCTCAGGGATAAAAATTTTGCAAGAATTGTTCCAATTGCTTTGTCTTTGGCCTTTGGAAATTCCTTTGGGATTTCCTCCCATAGCTTTCAAAAGTCTGCAGACATTTTACTACAGACAAAAAGTCTCCAAGAATTGTTTCAATTTCTTTGTCTTTGGCCTTTGGAAATTCCTTCAAGCTTTCCTCCTGTAGCTTCTTTCCCAAATTCCTTCAAACATTTTGTCTAAAGGAATTCCTTTAGACAAAAAGTTTGAAGGAATTATGCCTTTGCCTTTCAAATACCTTAAACAAAATTCTAAAATAACTTAATTTTGTGGATTCCTTGAAAATGACCCTTCTAAAGGGTGCTTTTTTCAACCAAGTGCCCTCCACAAGGGCACTTGTCCTTCAGGAGGCTCTCTTAAAATTTTGCATTGAACCACTCCTTTGAACCAAGCCAATGAACCATTTGATTGAACCAAAAGATGTTGAACCATTTGATGAACCGAAGCATTGAACCAACTAAATTGAAATAACTTTGGTTCAATGGTTCATTCCCTTTGATTTGGCCAAGTCCTTTTGATCCTCATTGAACCAAATGTGTTGAACTTGTTGAACCTGTTGAACTAAAATGGTTCAATCCTTGCTTAGAAGCTCACCGATGAACTCTTTGATTGAACCTGGTCATTAAACCAACTTTGAGATTTTCCTAAGTGTTGAAAGCTTTCTTCTTTCCTACAGAGTCTGTAGAAATCAACCTATGAAGCCCATTAAACTTGGCCTACAGAGTCCATAGATTTTCTTTTCCTGCAGAGTCCATAGATTTCTCTTCATATAGAGTCTATAGATTCAAGCCTACGGAGTCCATAGATTTCTCTTCATGCAGAGTCTATAGATTCAAGCCTACAGAGTCTATAGATTCAAGATTGAAAAGTTTGTATATTTTGAGAAGCTTGAAAAATGAGGAATTTGAATGCCCAAGACAAATTTTGAAAAGGGAAGAGACAATTTTGGTCTGTATGACCAAAATAGTTCAAATGTTGTCCCAAAAATAAGTGATTTTTTTGGGGGACAATAAGGTCAATATAAATACCTTATTTATAGATTATGTGACCCAAAAACTTACCTTCAATCACACCAAAAATAGTTTTTTTGGATTTAAATAAATACAAAACTTTTTACATCTTGTGAATACTTTACAAAGATGGTCTAAATTCTTCTTTCTCTTATTCTAATGAATATGAGATCATCTAAATAAACTTGAATAAAAATTATTATCAAATAATCTAAAGTAACATGTATAGCCCTTTGAAAAGTGGCTCCTATATTCATGAAACCAAAAGGCATTCAATTGTAAGCAAAAGTACCTCTACAAGTTGTAAAAGTAGTTTTGTGTCTATCATCAAGATTCACAAAAATTTGATTATAACCTAAAAATCCATCTAATAAATAAATTATTTTAGATCATACAACTTGTAAAATATGATATATGCTAGGTAGAGGAAAAGTATCTTTTATACTTTCTTTATTTAAATCTCTAAAGTCAACACAAAGTCTAATATCACCATTTTTTTTCTAATTAGAACTAGATTAGCTACCCATTTTGAATATGTTACATGGAAAATGAAACCATCAACAATCATTTTATCCATTTATTTATTAATGGTCTCTTCTAACAAAGGGCTAAATCTTCATATTTTCTACCTAATACATTTGATACTAGGTTTAATAGAAATGTCATGTTTAATAATACTAGTATTATAACCTTTAATGTCCTTATATGACCATGAAAATATGTCAATTAAATATTTAAACAATTTAATGAGATTAACCTTTTCATTTTTAGTCACCTAAATTCTTAAATAAACATACTGAGGATCTTCTTTAATGCCTAAATTTATGGGAGTGGTCTCATCTATGATTCTTCTTGATGGATCTTTTGTTCTAGATATTTTTGGCTGATTATTGGGTGTAAAAATTAATTCTAAGCTTACCAAATAAGCAAGAAATTTGTTAGTACTTAGTTGTAAATAATCTCAACAACGAAGTACATAGTCATCATGATCAAAGTAGTTACCTTTAAGAAATAAATCTATATGTTCATCACAACTAAACATATGCCAACTATCATTTAGATCAAGGATCTTGGGATGAAAAATTCAACTAAAATAAAAACAATAGTGGCCTCAATTCCACTCAAAGTGGGTTTAGAAGCATAGACTGCGAACTTATCATCTCTTACATTGAATTATCTATGAATATGTGTGATATTAAAATCTTTGAATTACTCAAGTAATGACCAAAAAAATTGTGTATAATGATGAAAATGATTTTTATTGGTCTTATACATATTTCAAAATTGTCTTACCACTAGTTCTAAATCTCTATAAACTTATAAATGTTTAACATTCAACTTTGTGGCTTTTTTTAATCCTAAACATAATGCTTCAAATTTTCATGTATTATTAGTGTTTTCAAAAGACAATTTGAAAGCACAATGAAATATTTTACCAATATAATATATGAGATAAATTCCAAAACCACTACCTTGTTGAGAGTAAACCCCATCAAAGTAGAGAGATCATAGAATGTTTATTTTAAATATTTCTTCATGCTAATTTTTTCTCTTATATCTACATTCAACAAGTCATAAGTTACAATACCAATTCAATGTAATAAATATTATATTAAGAAGGTGATTTAATTAGGGCACCATAAAAATCTTCCCTCTTAACAAATTCAATCTCATTATTAATAGGAACCTAAGTTATATATTTTCTAATGAAAGATCTAGTGGATTTAGACTAGTCCCTTCCTAAAAACATTACATAATTACTAGGAATATCCAAGACTTGAATATTAGTCATACAAATAATACATTCATCCTACACAATTTTAATAACTATGTCATGAAACTTACCACAACTCTTGGTTTGTTTAGCATCAAAATTAGTAAGTTTCAAGTTGTTTGCTTCATAAGAAATACCCAATTGATTTGCAATGCATTTAGGCATGATATTCTTTGAAGCACATGTGTATAAAATACAATTATAAATTATTTTATTTCTAGTCTTAATTGTGACATATAAAGGAGGTATATAATTGGTAGGGAGATCAAAATATTGAGAATAAATATGTTCAAAATTATTTTCCTCTTGTAAACTTACATCAGCTCTTAGATTTTTTACCACTTCATTTATCTTATCTAACTATCCTAGAAGAATCTAAACCTAAAGTAGAGAAAATTAATATTTAATTATTGATAAATCATCAATATTGTTATAATTTTTAGCATCATTTTGTTTAAAATTATTTTATTTATAATGTTGATACTGAGTATTATTATATCTAGTTGCATAATGATTATTTTGAGCAACATTATCATTAGAATTATTCATGTTATTCTAAGATAATTTACCTTTATCATCTAAAGTAGAATTATCATTTGATGTTTTATTATTTTGTAGAGGAATATAATCTTTATTCCTAGTATTTATAGCATAAATATTATCATTTTTTAAAGGATCAAGAGTATTTATGTTATAAGCTAAATATTTAGTTATTTCATTTTTTACTTAAAGAAGATACATTTTGAATTTAATAACTGCTTGACATGTTTCAAGATTATGATTGAGTTCACACACATTGAAATAGAAAGAAATATCATCATATTTCATGACTTTATATGAAGTAAAAGGTTTATCATTTAGATACCTTTTTAAAATGACTAGCTCATTGCCTAAACTTTGTATTGATTTTAATATCTTTGCATTATCTGAATTTAAGCCTATAGTAGACCTATCTTTGAAGCCTATATGCTTAAGTTTTTTTATACATAATAAAAAATCTTATGGTATCATCATATTTAGTAATATCTTTATCTTCTAAATATATTTTGTATTTCAAAGGTAAATCATTGCAAAGATAAAGTTTAGACAAATTTTTTGAAGCTCTAAGATTATCTAGGATCTTTTGATGTAACTTGGTGTATCTAGCAACAAAATGATACATTTTTTCACCAGGATTCAAAAAAATGTTATAAAGATCATTACCTAAATCAAAATCTTCCTTGGCCTTAGCAAAAGACAAATCTAACCTATCTTCTACATCTCTCCAATTATAAATAACTTTAGTAGGAAAACTAATAAATGCTTCATAAGATTTTCCTTCCAATGTTTGGGCAAAAAATATTAAATAAATATTTTCACTAGTTATCCCAAGAGTGGCATAGACTAGACTAAATACTTCTAAATGATCTTCCAAATATTCTATAGTAACACCAATTTTTTTTATATATTCAATCCCTTAAGAGAAGGTAGCTTACCTGGCTTATTTTTGGCATTGATTGGATTAACAAAAATCTATGGTGATATAGATATTTGAAACTTATGTTGAGCTTATTCTTCATCTTCACCTTTAGTGAGCTCTTCTTACTCCCTTTTATTCTACAATCCATGAATTAGATCCTTCAATCTTCATTTTAGTACTATTTATTCTCCCACTAGATGATTTACTACTAGTTGGTTTCTGATTAACTAGCTTTCCATCAGTGGAATCCTCACTAACTGATCTACCATTAGAAGCTTTAGTAGATTCTACCTAATAAGAGTGATTATCTTGCACCTAATTTTGTTGACCTAATTTTAGATTTGTCAAATCAGTTTTAGTAGGCATAACAAAATCATCAAATGGAAATGAATCAAGAAGAAAATGAGTTTTAGGCCTATATGTAGCTAAAACTCTATCTCTATAATTTTGAATTATCCTATTCAAGTTTAAAACATCATGTTGAGTCTCACATGTAAGATTCAAATACCAATCAATTTTAAATTCCTAATCTCTTCTTCTTGATTTATGACTTCAATAACTTGATGAATACTTTTAGGATGATTATACAAAGTATAATGTGTTAGATTGAAAGAAACATCAACTTGATCATATTTTAAAGCTATTAAAGGTTGAATGATAGGAGGTTTTTGAGCTCTAATAACCATTAGCAAGAAGAAAACAAAATTTAAAATAATTTATATTTTTGAATGATTTTCCCAATAGAGTCACCAAATTTGTTGATGATAAAAATTGTATCATCAATAAATCAACCCTTTCACCTATCATGAAGGTCAAGTTAGAATTGTACTAGTATAATAGTGGGGGTTCTAAAGGTTCATCTAATATCCTAAAGATGTGAGGGGGTTTTTTATTATAAATTTTAAGAAATAATCAACTTGTTATCAAGACAACTTATTCCATTATAACAATCAAAAATCCATTTATCAAATCATGAATAAGTTAAGATATGAATCTGTAATCTATTTTATCCAACAGATAAAACCTATGAGTTAGATAGTCTCTTGAAGAATAGAAATCTGATTCTATAATATATATGTATTCAAATGGTATCTTTATTTCTTTCTTGCAATGTTTTCCAATTTAACTATAAATAAGATCATAAATAGAAGAGATATATCAAAGAAAGAGAGATAGAGACAAACAAGTAAGAAAAAGAGTAAACAAACTACAAAAAAATAATAAATAAATAAATAAAGTAAACAATTAATCCTAGATCAAAGAGAGAAGTAAACTAGAATAGACAATGAACTAAGAAAAGGATATATTCTATAATAGAAAGTAAAATGTAAGAAATAAATAATAAAATAATTCAAGAATAAAAGAACCTTTAAATGAAATAATAGAAATTAATCTAATCTAACAAACAAACTACACTCTATTTAAAGTAAGCAAAACTAGAAAATATTATTAATAATATTATTCTAAAGAAATAAAATTAAAGATAAATAAATACTAAAAGACAATATTGAATCTGAAAAGAAGACTAATTAAGGAAAACTATAAATTAAGAAAGAAAAGAGAAGATAATTAATCTAAGAATTAAAAAAATCTTATAACTTATTTGATTTAAACTAAAACAAGAAAACTAAAGGGACTTAAACTATAAAGTAAAAATCAAATGATTAACTTACAAGATATAAAAATTATTGAACTACTAATAGACTGAAATGATTTAGATCTAGATACTTAAATTATATCAACATATGGCTAAACAAAAGGAATAATAACTTAAGAAAATCTATAACTATCTAAGATAAATAAAAGAACAAGACTGAACTAAGAACTAATAAAAGAGACAATCTAAAGTAAAATAATTAAAACAAAAAATTACTAAATATTAAAATTATATCTAAGAAAATTAAAATGTAACAAAAACTAGATTTAGAAGAAATCTGAAGTTCTATTTGAATTAAAGTTAGTGTCAAATAATTACAAAGATGTGTGAGTCTCAAAAGGAGAGTCGTCTTAGTAGAAAAAGATAAATTTCATTGAGAAAATCAACATCCTTTCTCTAAAAAACTTTTAATGACAACTTTGCAATCAAAATAGATCAATGAGATGTTGTGAAATAGTGAAATTATCATCATTTTTCAGATTGAATACTTAAAATCTGCTCATAAGAATACAAATAGCAGTCATCAAAAGATATTAAGCTTAGAAAACTTTAGATAATCAGTAGTAGATGATAAATAAAACTAGATATACCTGTTTTGCATATGTAATTACTCAATTGTTAGATAAAGTACCATTGGGTCTATCTGTAAAAGTTGCACTATTTTAGAGAAGTTACATAGAAAGAAGAGATAAATGATTGACTTCAAAAAATACTTAAGTCTTCAATACCTATTATGCTTCCATCTTCAAATGAGTGCTTGATCTCTTCTTATACCTTCAACTTAGTTGTAAAATAATTTATAACTAACTTTAGTTAGTTATTAGTTAATGTTTACTAATTAAATTTTAACAAATTTAATTAATTATAAACTAAAATTGGTTAAGGAAATATTAATTAAGACTTAAAGAGTCTTAATTTGATCAAGATATTAAAAATAGTAGACCTGGTATATTAATTTTAATAGGTGGGGACCCATATTAATAAATAATATAATAGAATACATATCAATCATAAAATAAATAAGTCAAAATTTGATATCTATTCATATTTAAACCATAATAAATATTTAATTAAATTAAGAATGTATAATTATATCAAACTTCCAAAATTGTTATATTTATTAGAATTATAAAAATTTCCCAAAGTCTAAAAATTAATGTGTTAAACTAAAATATCAATGTCTACCATTTAAGTTCAACACTAAAAAGAAACTATCCCTTAGATGGCCAATAGTCATCCAAATCTGATAACACTTCAATTACTTGTTTATCCTATTCATGAAGACAAATGTTATACTCCACTTTAGTAGCAAAGAAATGGTAGTAATATAGTTCCCAAATTAATCATGTTGTCATTAACTTCTAACTTAATTATTTTTAGAAATCTAACTTATCTTGGTGTTTTAGGTTGAGTTTAACTAGCAGTCCTCTTTTTAGCAGTGTTCTTTTCATCATTCTGAGGTAGATAATCTATGGTTTTCCTTTTGTAGCATAATCACGACTCCCCAAAATCAACCTCTCAGACCTCAAAAGGGGTTCACTATGGGCACCTAATAGGTTCAACTTTATATATTTTCTAGTAAGGTCTCCATGAGAAGGGGAAGGTGCATTTCAAGGAATATCCATCTTCCTAAGGTCTTTGGCATGGGTAGTTTCTATTTCAAGCTATGTAGATTGGTTAATGAGCAAAGGCTCATCAATTGGCTCACCTCTAAAATTAGGGGGTTGGATAGGAAAATATCGAGGATCATTCTCTAAATGGTGAGATGAACTACTTTGTAAATGTGCATGAACTCTAATTATACATCCATGGAAACCCCTATAAACTCTATAATCTCTATTGGCTAGGTTACTAGGCAAATTACTTAGAATATTCCAAAATTTAGGGTCATAGGCATCAAAATGAATGGACATTATTTCCCCTCTATGAAACCCAAGTCCAAAATGCCCTACACAAAATCCTCCTCCATTAAAACCTCTACTTGAATTTGATTGACTAACTCCTCTATTGTAATTTTTTCCCCATCCTCTATCATCATTACTTCCTACTAATTGATCCCACTTAGACATAATGAACAATCTAAAAGGTAACAATCAATTCTAAGCTTGAGAAACAAGTATCCAAAGAGATAAAACTATAAAATGAAATAAAAGAAACTAAAAATGAATTATGACTAAAATTCATCAAACTATATTTGAATCCATATATGTATTGACCCTTATAATTTAAATATAACATTATAATATCAACTTCAAAATATCAAAGAATCTTAATCTCAAAATCCATATTCAAAGAAAATTTTAAAACTTTAACATTGAGATTAAACTTTAAATAAAACCTCATGTTATTCAAATTAGATTTACATCCATTCAAAAATATCCATATATATAGAGAGATCTATACCATTAATATCTCCAACAAGGTCGACTGGTCCAATTCAGATTTTCACATAATGAATCTAGTTTCCAACACTATCAATCACATTTTATGTTGAAACTAGACTAGATTTCTGAGATGATCTATATCATATCAAACCATAATAAATAATCAATTGAAACTAACCATTTGTGACCTCATGAAGGTTGATAACCATCCACACACACACACACACACACACACACACACACACACACACACACACATAAACGAGCCTAAAATCATTTGTTTTCAAAATATATGCAAACTAATATTTTATAAATATGTTTGATGTAGACTAAGACCAAACATCCTTATGACTCATAGACCTTGATATTTTTAAAATACACACTATGAATCATGATCAATTACCAGTATTTCAAAGCATAAAACAACTATGACTTGTTCATACTAAAAACAACTTACATGTATTCAATCTTAATATTTTCAAAACAAAGTTATTATTCATTGTTTTCCAAAAACCCAAAAATTGAATGCCATGTGCTTAAGATGAAAATCATAACTTGTGTTATATCAAACTCAAACAATTGTATAATATAGACCATCATCTGTTATAATAAAAAACTAACTTTTCATCCAAATATATTCTTGATAACTAAAAATTAACCACATATGTAACCAAAACTACATGCACTGAGTCTTCTCACTATTTCTAGGTGCATTCCATCATTTTTAGATTCACTTATCTCTTCATCCAAGAAATCTCAAATCAAAACTAGATAAAATCTTGAGTCTGACATTAGTTTTAAATAGAAGAAATCTACATACATATCCTTATAGCCATATTTTAAAATCAAGACAAATAGTTTTGTGCATGAAAATAGCTGATAAAAACATGAACACCTTCTAATATTTCTACAAAATTTGTGAAAGATAGTCATCATTTCAACCCAGAAGAAATCAATAGGTATTAAAACTTATGCACACTAGAGGGTTACCCAAACATATACCCTAAACCAGAATCCTTCAAACCTAGATTTCAACATGATACAAAAATTATCAAAACCCTCAACATATATATATAACCAAGCTAAGAAATTTTTCAATTTGTTTCATACCCAGTTTCAAAAAGAAAGATAGATTCACCTTTAAATTATCCAAAACATGCAACTGAATCTTCAAATGGAGATTCATAAACACACACAAATGTCACAAAAAAAGATTCTTTGAAGCAGTTTTGCAAAATAAATGTTCAAAAATATAAAATCTACACCTTGAACTTCTGACATTCAACCAAAACTAGAGATTGTCATTTATTTATCTCTTAGAAAGACTTCAAGTATGTAAGCTTAAAAATAAAAATTCATATTTTATTTATATCTCTACATGCATATGATTTTATATAAAACAAAATTATAAATTATATAAAGGAAAACTCTGTTTGCATGTGTATCAACCAACTATCACTTCTAAACCTTTTTCCACATAGGATTTCAAAATATTCTCAAAAACCTTTCAAATAGATAATACTACTTTCTCAAATTATACATGCATAAAACCATATATATTTTCATACCAAAAAAAATTGGTAGCAAACTTAAACCATGCAACAAACATAATACTTAATATAAAAATAGCACAAACTTTATAACATCTGCATGTAGGAGGATTCACCAGAAACTTCAAACCACTTATCATACTCTTCCAAAATTTATCAGAATAAAAACTTAGAACTCTATTTATCACAAACTAAAAATCATTTGAAACTTTTCTTCTTTGTTCCAAACTTTCTGACATCCATAAAATATTTTAAAAGAAAGATTGACCAAACTTGTCGTGAACATACCTATTTTTCTCGCTCGAATCCTTTGCCAAACATTCTCACCAAACCTTGTTCTACAACTCACCCACTATCCTACTAGGGCTTCACTCCCACATAAAGCTTGCAAACAAATGATAAAAAATGAAGAAAAATAAACCTTTTATTTTCCAACCTGAGCTTTCAACCAAATAAATGATGTGGTCAATTTTTATTGGTTTACATTAACTAATGGTGTACTTATCAAACTTGCTAAGTTACTTATCAACATTGATAGATTTATCTAATACTATCTTTTCATATTATCTCATTAGCTAATTACCAAATAATGAGGAATAAACCATTTCCATTAATGCACCTAACACTAAATCTTTAGGCGATCTCAAATAATCAAGATTATGATTTGGCATTTAATACCTGTGCTAACTCATATGCCATAATGAACGAAATGCCAACACATCAAGTTAAGTCACATGAATATATGGATCCTCAAAACTTAGTGTTAAGCTAGTCCCATTGAAAATCTATACAATGAAAAAAAATATGACCTAGAATCAAAATTTTGAATTACTCCATGAATGCTAGGATAGGTCCCCTTAAGCAATTTAAACGTGAATGCAAACTTTGTGATAAATAAAGTCCCTTTTGCTCATTTTCTAGTGAAGTGAACCTCTTAGAATAATTTTATGATGTTTTCAAAGAATTTTTATTATATATCTATAACATCAATCCCCTTATCACATAAATATTCAAGATACATTAGATGAAATATATACTTTGGACCCATGATCACCAAATTTGACTATTAACTGAGATCTTGAAATAACTAAACTTAGTATGCCAACTAGGTTTCCATGAATTGAGACATTTATTGGTTGTAGAATTAAAAAAATCAAACTAATAGTTGTATAAATCAGGATATGAAAATTAATAAACCACTAAAATCATATTGGTATTTCAAATAACCATCATATCAAGTAGTGAATGAAACTAAGTTATTCATCAAGTGTAGATTTTCAAAATAACTTTGAAATGTACTAAAATTGATTGCTATATTTTTCAAATTATCATATCACCATTTTTATATTAATAATAAATCAAATACACTTATTAATATCAACTAAAATCATAAATCAACTACAGTTATGAAAAATTGAAAGTCCATGTATCAACTGAAACTACCAAAGTGTACTAAATTTGAATAGCAAGACAACTGATCACATCTATAACTATATGTGCATATTTTATTCATTTATTCACAATGATAATTGAAAACACTTAAAACATAAATAAAACTTATCAATAAATAATTATAATTTAATAATAAAAAATGCATCTAAAATTATTATCAATCAATAGGGTCCCTGACACAATTTTAAGCTTTATGACAAGGTCATATCTATGGCAACAAGTATAGAGTTTGAAAATTTTAGGGGGAGTGTAGAAAATATGAATAATAGTATTCATTGATCAAAGGCATACAAATGAGTAGATATTTACCATAATTGGATGGAAGATGCTATAAATGACAAAATCATGCATTTATAGATAAAGTGAGAAAAGAAAGAAACAGGGATGTATAGATGAGATCATTGATAAGTATCACTATTATAGGATCAGTTACAAGAATGAAAGGAATTAAAAACAACATTGGGAACCTCCTTCATTAGTGTCAACTTCCTTGATGATTATTTCTTCATGGAGTTGGCAAAGGTGTGACTCTTAGTCTTCATCAACTCAACCTTGTATCTACTTGGATGACAGTTATAAGCCTCCATCTTTATGCATGGCCACTTGGATTCATTAATAAACCATCACACCATGTAATATTCTCAAATATTACCCTTATTTCCCATTGGTACATTTTATTCACTCTTTTCATTGGTATAGATTCTCTTACATCAGCCTTATAGGCTTATTAGTCTATTAGGTATGACTTACTTAGTATTAACCATTAGAATGGAAATAAGACCTATAATGAGAAAATGTATCAATGTTGGTAGACCTATCTTATATAATAATAACCATGTTTTGAAATGACCTATGGTCTTTAAGAGATCTAACCTTGCTTCTCTATCTCTTCTAGGTGATCATAACACATTACCATAAGCTTTTCTGCATTGCCTTTAGAAATTGGACCTATATGAACATATTAAAAAAAAAAGTGTATTTTGAGGTTTAATAAAGTATATTACCATTTATACCAACCTTATTATTTATTTTCACCTGTTCATATGTCCAAAAACCCTATTTTTGAGTCAAAAACTTTATAAAAGTATAATATTAAATGCATCTATACAAGTGAATGTATAAATAAATTTCATGGTGAGGACCTTATTAGAGTGAATAATGTTTTTTAGGTGTCTCATATGTAAATTAAATTAATTTTTAGTTATTATTAATTCAATATCCTCTATCATGTTTCTTGAGAGGGATTTAAGAGGGTTTTAGGTGTTTGAGTTGTTAATGACTATTCACAGAGTTGAGGCCCTCAAACTATGAACAAATGTCATGAGTTTAGATTAGGATCACCCTAGTAACATGGATTAGTTTCACCATATTAAAAATTCAAATATCCATTTTATTCCATGCAAATTTTCATAGAAGTTTTGGGCAACATATCATAACTTCTTAAGCTTCTTGTGAAAGTTTTAGACCATTTAAGGTGACAATCCTTTTTAAATATTTTTTATATTGTATAATACCTTGAAATTTAAAATAATGACCTGAATTATAAGTAGGATACCTCAATAAACCTCTCAAATATTCATTTTATTTCATACATATTTTAGTGTAATTTTAAGTCACACAAAACTGCCTCTCAAGATAACAATCCTGAGTGTGAAGACTGAGAAAGATCTTTTAGGGATTAATAAATTCGAAAATTAATTTCACTATATATTAAGGTATAAAAATTATCAAGGATAAACTATATAATTATCTCTAGTAAGCATTGGATTGCAATAAATATTGCAACTTGATTTGTTCATTATGAGGGTTTGAAGGTGATTCTGAGATTGTAATCCTAACATCCCCATATAAGTATTTTATTCCTTATAAAAGGATAAAATAATCATAAATAACCTTATTATAATATTAAAATACCTTTTTATATCCTTAATTACTCAACTCAAACTATAACATGCATGTTCTCTTTGTATATGTACTTACAGCTTGGTAGGTTATCTACTAGACTTGTAGGTCTTGTTTAGGCTTGAGAATGCATCCTCTTGAGTGATTTCTCTCCTATAAAGAGGATTAAATATAATTTATATTATAATTAGGGTATTTTAAAACCACTTACCATCTTATAATCCCATTCTTAAAACAAAACTTTTACCTTTTCTTATTTTTAGGCCAACGTTATCCCTAGTTGTAAGTGATCATTTTGGATTATTGGTTGTATTCTTAAGAGTAGATCCTCCATGAATGGTTTCATGGTATTTTGGTGATATTATTATGTATTTTAAATTTAATTCATACTTTATTATACCTCCTACATGTTTCTCCAACCTCATTTTCACCCATTAAAATGTACCTTTCACATATTAGCATAGGCATGCCTATAAATACTTGTATATGTGTTGGTTATACATAGTTACAAGCACATACTTTTTTAATTTAAATAATTTTGAGCCTTGAAATTACCTCTTTAAATATTATCCTTAAATATAAAATACATATCACTTTACACTTATTCAATAAAATAGGCATAATTGGTATGATGACATAGTATGACATAGGAATGGCTAGGTGATATGTCAAGGCACAATAAAAAAAATTAACCCTAGTTTACCCATAGATAGTTATAACTAGGATATAATTGATAGATCAATGATACTAATTTTCCCTAGTAAGTGATATACTTAATATAAAGATTGGTGAACATGGATTTGGCTTAGTAGGTGATATAATCATGCTCACATAAATAAACCTGATAAGAAGGGAATAAGAAATAAAGGATGAAAGTACCTAAAATTTTGTCATACTACTCTAAAATAATGCCTCTATCTAAAATTATTGAAATAACTACTAAAATTGATATGATTATATATACTAAAAATGTGAAACCAAGATGAACCAAGGTCAAATGGGCTAGGTTGATAGGATTCAAAACATGTTTGGTCGAGTAGGAATGGAAAGGTTAGATGGTCTAGTTGGAATGTCAAAATGAGAGGATGGTAGAACAAATAGTTTGATAATGGTATAAATAATAATATTGATAATATGGTATAACTTAAAATGGTCCTTATAGATAATACATCAAGTCATTCAAGCATAGTACCACTTGAGGTGAATAATGTTCATCAGCTCATCAAGTTCATTGCCATCTAGTGTGGTGAGCCTATATGCTCTAGTTCCATAGTTTAAAGTGATAATAAAGGGACCCACCCAATTGGGTTTAAAATTTCCTTTGTATTTCTTTTCAGTCATGATATTCTATTAGTTCTCTTTTAGGATAAGATCGCCAAGTTCAAATTTTGTAATTTTGACATGCCAATTGTATTGACCTTGAAGTTAGTTTTGATAGGAATACAAATTATTCATAGCATCTATGTTCTTCTCATTAAGTAAATCTATATCTTTCAGGTGAGTTATTGATAGTTGTTATCATCATGAACATGCTTGAAATATATGTGTAATTAAGGCAACTTGACCTCAATGGGATGTATGTCTTCAGTGCCATAAAAAAGTGAGTATGGAGTGGTTCTTATGGGTGTACAATGATTGGTATGATATGACCAAAGGGAAATTTTTTTTTGAAGGTGTTAATCATGACAAAGATCATTGACAATCTTTTTGAGAATGTTGACAATGGTTTTGTTTGATGCTTTAGCTTGGCCATTACCTTGAGTGTAATACACCATTGAAAAGTGTTGTGTGATCTTGTATTCAACACATAGCTTTTTTACATCCTTATTCTTAAATGATCCTCTATTATTAGATATAATTTTAGAAGGGATACTATAGTAGTATATGAGATGGTTAAAGATGAATTTAGAAATTTTCTTTCCAGTCACGTAAGTGAGGGGTATAGCTTCAACCCACTTAGTGAAATATTTAGTGGTGGTGAGAATGTCTTTATGATCATTTGATGAGGTGGGGTTTATCATCACAATGAGGTCAAGGCCCCATGTATAAAATGGCCATGGTGTTAGCATTGGTTTTAATGTCATGTTAGGTGCATGAATTAAATTAACATGCCATTATCACTTGTCATATTTCATAACATATGGAGCTACATCTACATCCATTATCATCCAATCGTAACTAGTACATAAGATATTTTTAGATAGGACTAACCCATTAGTGTGGGATCCACATAATCCATGAATTTCTCATAAAACTAGTATAGATTCTGCTAAAGGTAAACAATAAAGTATGTTCCATAAAAGCTATGGTTGTATAGGGCTGGTTTGAGTAGGGTATAATGTTGGGAATTATGGATTAAAGCTTTGGTTTGTTTCTAGGATAAGTTTGGTGGGAGGATTTAATAATGTAAATAGGAATATATATTTGAGTGCCAATTAGAGCTAGGACCAATAATATCAGATATTATTGCAACAGTTGAAGGTTCATAAACTGGTGTTATTAGATTTTATATAAAAAACTAAAACTCACTAACTATGTCTACATGATGAATCAATGATCCAATGGTATCCATAGCATCTACTATTATATTTCTCACTCTTGGTATATGCTCAAATTGAATGTCATAAATATGTTACTTGAGAGTGTTAATCATTGCCTTGTATGGAACCAATTTGTCATCTTTAGTTTGGAAGTGGTCTATAACTTGATTGATGATTAATTGAGAATCACCATAAAATATTATATGAAATATGTTAAATTTGACTTCTTATCAAAGCCTTGTGATGAGTGCTTCATATTTAAACATGTTATTGGTACAAGGAAAGTTGATTCTGAATGACTTGGGGATTAGACCCCCCTGAGGCATTATGAATAAAAGGCGTACCCCCAATTGATGTGAAATAAATGATCCATAAAAATATAAATTATAGGGATAATACTTACATACTTCTTCATGTAAAATATGTAATTTCAAGTGCACAATCTAGGCTTGTGTATGAGCATCTTAGGTTGGACAGGCCTATAGCTTATTTTCAAGGTTTAATGATCCATTAGGATTAGATTATGGATATTTATTATATTTTTTATATTCCTATATGGATTCAAAACCCTCTACCATTTCTCTCAAAACTCTTTATATCTCAGACCTTATGCTCAACTCTCCACATGTGTATTTTTCTCATTCTTAGAGACATGCATGCAAATGCATGTTGAGACTCAAGACATGCCACAATTTTTTTGGATTTTGTTATTGATTTTAATATTATAATTTAACCAATTTTACTTGGTTTATCCTTATAAGATAATGTAATCAGTTGTGTCAAGATCTCTTAGGCCTTCAATAGGTTTTAATTACTCTAAGTGTTCACATGAAGCCTTTATAGTCCTCTTCTTGGTTCCTCATTATCCATATATTACTTAAAGGATGATCATAAAATATATTTTAAAACTATTATATTTTATTCAAATTTTTTATAAACATTATTTTAGGTGTCTTAGGTTTTCTATCAGATGGGACATCTTCAAAATATCAAAAGTGTTTAGTCAAACTTGAAAACCATAAAGGTATATTCCCTAAGGTGGTCATGATTAAAGAATTGAGATTTGGAAGGAATTTGAAATAATATTTAATAATTTTTTAGATTAATAAGGTATAGATACATGGTGAGTAACCATAAACCATCACGTTCATTCACTATATCTTCTTAGAGACCTCAAAGCCTTAAAGTGCAAACCTACAACCTCAACATTATTTAATAAAATTACTCATTTATGACCTTAAAAAGCATGAATTTGATTTTAAATAGTTTAAGAGTACTGATGAAGACATTTATGGAGTCACACAACCTTCATCCATCATTAAATATCTTACAACTTCATTAGAACTACCCAAAATTGAGTCAATGGGGATTGAGAGTATTTTTTGGCATCTTAACTCCTTAGCAATTGTTAATAAAGGAAATAACATATTAAAATCATAACAAATTCCATATATTTAAATCACATTAGGTCCTCCACCTCTAGATAATATATTTTTATTAAACTCTTCCTCATCTATATAGATTAAGAATGCCAAACTAACCATTGTGAGCTTACCAAAAGCTCGATGGAGTACCTGATATAATTTTTGGTTTGAAATAGATTTTCCAATTTTTTTTGAGCATGATTAAACCTTGATGAACCTTAGGCAACAATAAAAATCATTTTCATCTTCCTGTATTCTTCAACTTCCTCATCATCTCTTCATTTTTATGTTATAAAATGATAAATGGAAGTTACACAAAGACTCCAACATTGGAAATTAGTTAATTAGCATGATTGGAGGATGTGTAAAGATATATATAATTATTAAGACATGAAACAAGTATTATAATACTTAAAATATCCTTATCCAAGGATAAAACCTTCATATTTTCTCTTTTCTAGTGAACATCATCTCAACATTAAAACACATTATAAAACTAAAGCTTAATATTATCAAAAGTACCTTAAACTTGTCAAATTACTTAAAAGTCTAATGCTTTTATCTTCTTGGATATTCTTCTTGGTCAACTTACTCAACTCTAAAACTCACCTTCCTAAAAAGGACACTACCTTGTCTTCTTGGGTGTGATTCCACATTGTCTTGATGTCACACTTAACCTTAACATTATCAAACTTACCTTAAAAAATGATAAACACAAAATGAAGACCATGAATAATGACCAATTGATCAAAAAACAACATGAATTAACTTAACTACCAACTCAAACATCCTAAATGACCTTGTAATCTACTAAGGGATACATATTACCTATCATACTAGATTATTAATTACTAGTATAATACCTTCATAATTTATATCAACAAAATTAATATCAAGTATATTAAAGTTTCAAATGATCCTCATTCAAAGTAGCGAAATTTTGGCTAACAATACCTTGGGGGCATATCCTTCCTTAATTATAATTGATACAAGTTACATATCCTTTATGATTATTTATACATTATCATGTTTTATTTTATATACTAACACATACACATGTCTATATCCATGCTCATAAGTTTCAAAATGTAATTGATATGCTATGTTATACTTAACATTTTTTATAACACATATATGTAGGGATTAGTGTGATATTATTATGCTAATTACTTATTCTTCATTTATTTTTAAATCTCTTGAGTCTATTTCATTGATTACTATTATTTTTCTTGTGGGAAATTTGAATATGTTCATTGCTTGTTGGCCCCTATGCCATTGTATATTAATTGGACATTTGAATATTTCATTATATGTGGATTGGACATTTGAATATGATATTCCTTTTAATTGTGAGGCATTTGAACATGCCCCTTGGAGGTCTCCTTGAACCACTCTTTTTTCATTTCATTGAGTTTTCTTGTGTGTGTTCTTGATTATTTGTTGAGATTACAATGTTAATCTCTAGACATTGCCATGATCTATATTATGCATCTTAGGAGTTGATGTGATCACATACTACATGATTAATTGATATTTATACTCTGACATGCTATCTCTATATGTTACATGATTTATACATACATTATACAACTATTTTATCCTTTTGAGGTAAGTTAACTAAAATATTATATCTCCCTCACCTCAAAATGGGGGGCATGTCATAGAAACATGACCTCCACATTTTTCATAGTTTCTAGATTTCAATAGGGGTATGTCATAAAAACATGACATCCATACTTATACACCTTAGTTTTACATATTTTAGTGGGGGAATGTATTAAATTCATGACTTACATAATTACACAATTTCATATTTCCTAGATCCTAATGGGGGCGTGCCATAAATACATGACCTTGACACTTGCATAACATCAAGTTCAGTTTAATGATTCAGATATACACAGGATAAAATCATATACATTACACCAGTTTTCTTATATTTTAAATATATTTTTTCATATTTATGACACATACGCTCTAGCTTAGACATATCAAAGGTATATATTCTATGCCATTGTTCCAGTTTTTTTTAAATTACCAATTATACTACTCACTAGAATGCACTCACTACATTAGGATGTATTATTATCGAGCCTTTTCTACTGCATTATTTGGCTCATTTTATAGGTTTAAGTGATTAAATAATTTAACCTCACAAAATTTATAATCATCTAGTATCACCATATTTATAGGATGAGTTGATTAAATCACTCACCCTCACTAGATTATATATATTCACACTTGAGTTGTGTGATTGAGATAAAATGATCTTGATGGTCATGTCACAAATCATACTGACAATAAAATAGGTGAATAACAGCTTCCAATCTCCCTCTAACATATATTCAAGGCTTAGTTCTAAACCTCTCTTATCTCTAATGCTTCATAAGGAAGCATCTTTACCAATTCAAAGCATTAAGAGGCAACATGGTTACATAAACACAAATGTGTAATCCTTCCTTGTTTTATTTATTTTTAAACATGTCAATTATTTAAAATTATAGATTATATGAACTAATTTATACTGTAAAATGTTCTTGTTTAAAATTCATACACTATAAAATCACTCAAAGTGGGCTTAAGTAAAGGCAAAGTATGTTATGCATACCTAGGTACACATTTATTTCTTTTAAACTAGTAATTTCATCCATGTGCATTAATAGATAAATGGGGGGTGTAGATATTAAAATTTAATAAGTAAAATATATTAGTCTTATGAATTTGAAAATATAAATTAGGGATCTAACCTTTAGTTTTATACTTCCTTGCTACTACAAGGTTCACATTCACCATCTCACTATGCATAAATTCTTATCTCTTAGCCCAATTTGTATCATTATGATGAACTACGTATCCTAAAATAAACAAAAATATTTAACTTTATAAACATCATTCATTGTTAGTTTAAGATCTATACCATTTTCTAGCCACGTGATGGTTATGGTAATTATACTAATCAAGTAAGGATATGTATATAGACATGTGTATGCAATACTATATAAATAAAAACATGACAATGTAGAAATAATAATAAAGGATATGTAACTTCTATCAATTATGATCAAGGAAGAATATCCTCCCAAGGTACTATATGACATGGGTAGAGGAGAGGTCCAACATTTGGAAGTGCATATATCATGTGCCTAGGTATGCTTGTATCACACTCAAAGATGTGTGAAACATATGTGCATATACAAATGAAATTATATGCTATCTACTAACATAAATAAAAAAACATAGATGTTAAAGAAATAGTGAAACATGGGAATGCTAAATATTTTTGTATTTTTCAATTTATTTTAATGTTTTTATATTTTCTTGAATATCTGATTTTATTTTATTTTGTATTTTTGGAATATTATGCTTAATGTTCAATTAACGTATTAAGTGTGTTAAAATTGGATAATTTTGAGTGAAGAATGTTCATATCATGATATTATTATCTCCTCACTTGCTTAGTATAATTACCATCACCATCATGTAAACTAATATTCTCATTGCATGCTCATCTATAATCTATGCCCCATTATGATTTGCCTATCTATTCTCATTATCACCCAAACACCATCTGTTAAATTTTTGTAGACTTTTGAAACACATAGTTAAATATTCACCAAAAAAATTAAGTTAATTTTTATATGGACCACTAAAATTTGCCCTGCACATTAGTAACATTTCAAGAATCATATAACGGATACATGATATTGATCCTACATACTTTACAAATGTTTCTAGTCTAGATATTCCCACACACAATAAACTAGATAAGTACTATTGTTTCTTATTTATTTAAATATATTTTAATCATTATATTTTACTATTTTTATAAATCTCAATTGTATATATTTAGAAAATTATCTATTTAAATTTTCTATTAAATGGATTACTATAGACTATTTTATCATCCTTGTGCTTGAACTATCTGTATAATATTAATCTTATACCATAACTAACAAGATATGGTTTTTATACACATAATATTTTCAAAATTTTATCAATTATTAACACTATGTATCTTTCAAGAACCCATCAAGTCTCAATATCTCTGAGTGCATGCCTTAAGGGGTGCGCTGGGAAATGGGTGGGTAGACCATTAACACTTTGTAGGATTATTGTCCCTTTCACTACTTATTATATATACACTTATCTCTTAAAAACATTATAAAAAATATTTTTATTCTATATTTTACCCTTTCCAGTCATTTTCTATATTTTATCTTCATATTCCTCGCCTTAATCCCCTTTTGTCAGTTAGTTGTACTAGGTCAACTAGGTCGACCCATCAACCAAGATTTTTAGAAGGGTTTAAGGTTAAATATGCCTATATATAAAATTTAATTTCTCCATTATTTATAGAAGATAAAAATAATTAATATTTATTATGTATCTACTTATTGACCTTTATACTTGAAGAGTAGGCTTAGGGTTCCATACTTTCTTTGGAGATATGGATCTTATCTTGTGGAGAAGTATTTTATATGAATTGATAGGTTATGTATCTTAGAGATGATTTGTATTTGTCATCCTTACATACCAAAACAACCTCTTACTAATCAACTTCACCAAGGGAGAGATTAAGGCTTGGCATGTTTGTCTTCAAAGGTAAGTATTCTTTGTTAGAGCAAATAGATATGCATTTGTAATTCTCTTCCATACATTAGGATTATGTAAACATTTAAATGATTATATGTCTCTTATTCATGTTTAATTTTATTCTTTATAACCCCCACTTTGTGCCACAATATTTGGTTAGCACTAGATTAGATTTACTTGTTATTAGTTTAGTGAGATATCAAAAAATAGGATTACCTTAGGGTTATTACATGATTGTGCTTGACTGGAGGATTTAAAACCCTCCTTAGCACAATGTGTTGTAATAAGAGACCCCTAATAAGATATAAAAGATCTCCATATTGTTCATGTTCCCACTTAAAATATATATCTCTAATTGGAAGTTTATGGTATGATCTATCTTCTCCAATGTAGGATTTATTTATAGACATGATGCATTTCTAATTGCATACATTCTGATGAAATTGATGTGAATCTAATCCTTTTAGGTTTTGATTCACTTATTTAATTATTTTATTTTTCATATATTTATGATGCTAGCTTGACTGTATTGACATAGTACTAACTTATGTGTGAAGATTTAACACATAGTTATATCAATATGGCTTTGTTCTATGTATACAGGTTCTTATTTAAGTACAAGTTATTAGGTTGACCCAGTTGACATAGTATAATTTTTAAAGCTTTGAAACATCTAGTTTATCATACTAATTTAACCTAGTCAACCTTGTACACTTTCAATAATTCAATTTTACATACTAGGTCGACCTAGTCAACCCTGTACATTTTTTAGCTATCAGTAGTAGGTTTCTACAACGTTA
This sequence comes from Torreya grandis, assembly GCA_037957365.1. Lineage (NCBI taxonomy): Eukaryota > Viridiplantae > Streptophyta > Pinopsida > Cupressales > Taxaceae > Torreya > Torreya grandis. The sequence goes on along the minus strand of JARHVA010002698.1, from coordinate 1,024,918 downwards.
GGTCCACTCAATTGACATAATTAATAAAATTTTCAAGTATTAATCAATGTTGTTCAATATAAATCTCATTTATCTACATCCTCCAACCCACCAAGGTTCCTTTTTATATTTCTCTCTCTTTCCTTACAATCATATTTTTCATAGCTTGTATTCTTTAAAACTACCCCTGTACAGTCAACTAGGTCTACCCTATTGATGTAGTTCTATATTTTGTATTATGTTTAGGAAGATAGGTTAACCCTATCAATGTAGTTCATTTTTAGACATTTTCTTCCATAGTATAGAGGTGATATTATCAACCCTATTCTATATTATCTACATACACTATCAATTGAATAGACACTACACTATGTTTCAAAGTTGAAATTAACCCTTATATGCTAGTAATTATCTCATACTTTCATTTATTATTTCTTGAATTCTTAGAATATATTAAATATCCTAATTAGATGGTTTTCAATATACCATTTAGTTTCACTATTTTCTCTTTTATGCACACACTACCAAATCACAAAATCTTAAAATGCATTTTAACAATTTTATACCCAAAGCCTACCTACTTAGATTTCATCACCAAGGGGGAAGCTAACTTGGTTTTCTAGCCAAGTATAAACACAATTTTAATGGTATATCTTGGCTAAGATACTAACACCCTTATCATTATGGTGTGTGAAGTGAGGGGGTACGCACCAATACTAAGCTGGTACATTTACCAATACAGATTCTTTTTAGCTAAAACATCTTGAAACCATCCTTAGATTGATTTCTAGTTCCTTACTTATATCCAAATTTATATCACATATAAAATTATACTCTAATAATATAACATTTATGTTCACCACTTATTTAGCTTTTACTTTCTAAGTTGATTACTTTATCTTTTCTTAATTGTATGATGTATTGCAAAAACTTGTATTGGCCAACATTGGTACAAGGTTTGTGTTATGTGCCTCAATTGGATCAACCCCACTAGTCTAATTGATTATGTATTTCATTTCATTTCTTTCTTTCATAATTAATTTAAATATTATTCTTGTTTTAGTACATAATAATTTATATCGACTCAGCCTCATATAGGCTATTTATTTTTCCCTACCTGCTATACTAGATTGACCCAATCAACCCTCTATACTTTTTTAGCCTTTAGTTGTTGTATTAGGTTGACCCAATAGACTATATACTATTTATATCACTTTTTATCTCCTTTCTCTTTACATCTCTCTTTCCTTGTTTAGTCCTTTTTATTCATCATGAAATTTTTGTTTGAAGATATACTAAGTTGAATTCAATATACATGATGAGCTTTACCAATTCTCATAGGGTCTCCCATAAGTAGAGTAAGGATCCTCTCCTAGATGAGATTAATGTTCATATATCCAATCACACAATGAAATATGGGACCCCTCCTCATTCCTCTTCATAGTGTAATCCTCACTTCTCACTAGAAGATCAACTTGAATTAGCATATGCCCCTAAAATGTTCTTCTTTATCTTTGAATTTCCTTAACATTGAGGAAAGGATACTTTTACAATTTACCATCTCATGATTAGTGGTCAATCCAAATATCCTCATTCACCTTCTCCCACATTCTCAAATGGATTTGGATGTACTACTTTATTTGATTCTCAACCTCTTCCCTTGATTATGACCCCTTCTCATATCATGACCTCTTCTTCTTTAACTTCTTCTACCTTTATGCCTAGTATCTCCAATAACATGGTAGGTTCTACATCTAGTGGGCCTCTCCTAAGACCCAATATTATTAATGCTTAAACTAGTTCATCATTTGTTACCCAAGGTAATCATGCTTCTAGTGTTTCCTTTTCTCATCCCTTCAGTAGTCCATCTTTTACCACACAAGAAAATTTTGCCACTAGTGCCTCACATTCTAACAATTCCTCTCAAGCTCCTACCAATACCAATAGTGGTACCCAATCCACTCCTTCCAACACTAATGCTTCAAGTAATGAAAACAATGTTAATCAAACCCATCAACTCTAATTAAAAACACTTAATCAAATGAATACTTTTCAATCTCATGATATAAATCAAATGATGAGAACACAAAATCATCTTCTCCATCTTTAAACTCATCCTAAACTAATGTCTTGGGGCATGCATAATCAAAATTTTCCTCCACCTCTTCAATATTCCCAAGGTAATCTCATCCCTCAACCTCTTTTGGTTAACAAAACCATTAAGCATCTTCAAAATGATCCTCTTACCACTCAAATTGCTAATATTGATATAGGAGGTATCACCCTTACCATTTCTTATAATGGATCAACTAATCCTACCCTTCATCTAAAAACATTTATAAATCTTTATAAGGATTGGGTCAAATTAAACACCTTTTCCTTTAGCAAGCTCCTAGCTAAAACTCTCATAGGTTATGCTTTAGATTGGTATAACCAACTTAAAACTCATTCTATTACTAGTTTGGAAGATTTAGTAAATTCTCTAGTTCAAGAGTTCCAAACTAATGATCTTCTCAAGAATGTTTTGGCCCACTTTATAAATTGTAAACAACACAAAAATGAAACTACCAAAGCTTTTGTTAAAAGGTGGAAAACATTGTCTAATAAATGTGAACATAACATGGCCGATGATAACCTTTTCCATCTTTTTACCAATGTTCTTTTTTCCAATTTGCAATATCAGGTGTACACACTCTCTCTCCATGTACCTTGGAAGAGGCCATTGACCAATAAAAACATCAAGATTTCCTTATGCATCAATTTGAGCCACCCCAACCTTCTACAGGTCCTCATATCTTACTTAAGAAAAAATCATAATTCTACCTATGATGGTGCCATAGACTCCTATGACACCTTTCACACTATTCATGTTATTATTCCTAACCCATATTTAGAACCAACTCCCCCTTATCAACCAACTCCCCCTTATCAATAATACACTAATCCTAATTTATTTTCACCTAATAACATCAATATTCATAAACCCCTATCCTCAACTAAATTACTAAAATCTCTACCTAGGCCTCTACCATGAGAACTTAATCCCACTTATTTTATGAAATCCTAGTATGATCCTAACAATTTTTATTGGTTTCATGCTAGATGTGGTCATTCTCATTTAACTTGTAGGTATCTTCATAATTTAGCTATGAATTTTCTTCTTGGTCTTAATATTAAACATGATCCAATCATTTAAAAGCATCAACAATCTTATGACATTTCTTTTAAATCTCAAAAAACTAATACTAAATATCAGTCCTTAAATAAATCTAATGCTCATTTGGCTATCTATAAAGACTTTATTCATAATCACCAACATAACCAAGATAGACACAACAAGCCCACCCCTTCTACCAACAATGTATAAAGTCTTGTTGACCCAACTCTTGAAGAGAATGTGGTTAAAATGACTAATATGTGAAGGATGGTTGCTTTCATTGATCCTCAACCTATCTACACCCCTTCATTATCTTAAACATTTCATGTTATCTAGGATTCTTCTCCAACTCACTTAAATGAATTGGGGCAAGATGACCTTATAACATTTGATGAACCAATTCCAACTCTTTTTCTAGATAACACTTCCCATTATATTTCCACCATCCCTCCATCTTTTTTACCTAACACTAATGATAATCAAGCTTCCATTAATAATTCTTCTAATGATTCTCAAAAGCAACCTAAACTAACTACTTCATCTTCACAACATAATTTACAAGCTTGCTCTAAACCTTCTTATTATCAACACAAATTCCAATGAATTTTATTTCCTCCTTCCAAGGACCTCCTTAAACACTATGCACCTATTTATAAAAACCTTCTGATGGTTATGATGAGTGGGATCCCTTCATGGAACTTACTAACCTCCCATTTCAAATTTCATTCCTTGAGCTTATGAAGACCTCTGCATGTCATTGAAACTATCTTATAAAACTATTTTTCAAAATGAACATCCCTCATCCTCCTATAGTAAGATGCAATACAACCTTATCTAGATCTAAAGATAGAATGTTGTAATAATGTGAAGAGATGTCCATCTATGTTGACAAAATAATAGACACTTATCTTTCCTTAAAAAATTTATCCCTTCTATGATTCTTGATGATATTCTACTACATGTAGATGACCCTCCTTTATTCATTAGTGTCCAAATTGGTGATATACAAGTCAAGTGTGACTTGAATGATAAGGGTATCATCATTTGTGTTACCTCTCTTGATTTTATCAAAATACTTGGATATTTTGAATGCAATCTCAAGTCCATATGCATCACATGTCAAGAAAATGACTCCTTTAGGTTGTATTTGGCTTCCCATTAACATCTTATTTATCACCATTCATGTGAAGGTGATGATATTTAACTTTCATCTATCTTATAACATCTTGATTGGTAGGTCATGGACTCACCATATGAGAATCATTCTTCTTCAGCCTGCTAATGTGTTAAATTCCCTAATAATGGAGCCATCTATAGGATTCAAGGTGACACTAATCCTTGGAATTTTGAATAATTCCAAGACTAGTCCTACTCTTGAACCTTTGCCTATTGTTCCATTATGTGAGTCTTAATGATTCAACTTTCTTATCAATTCCACTAGAGGTTAAAGTGGTCATCCCAAACTCATTGGGAATATTCCTCATAACCTCTTAGATTTTGATGATGATGAGATTAGTGAGATCAACCTAAAGATTACAACTTTCAATCTCTGACCTCATCTCATCTCTCAATTTCTTGATTCTTTGTAGTGTCATTCTTGTAAACCTCCTTGTGATGATATTCTTATTGTCTTGACTAAGACTTAACATTCTATTCATCACACTTCATTTGATGACAAAGTCATCCCTACATGTGTCATTGTTCTTAACACACCTAACTATGATGATGGTTATTATTTAGAGGATCCATTATTAGGTGGTCTTATTTAGGACCATAATGCTGAGATTATCCATTATCATTTTTATTTGCTTCCATATTTTTAAGTAGCTTCTCATATTCCACCATTTATAGTTCCTAATTTTAGTATTTTTCCTCTTTATCATAGGGTAGAGATGGTGCTGATACCTCTAATTTCTTAGGAACCTCATAGGAGTATGCTCATTGATTGTGTTATGACTGGGTCTTACCACTATGCTAGGTACCTAGAACCTTATAGTCTACTTATCCTTGAGATGTGTGTAACCCTTCTTCAACCTTATATAGACCCTACCCCTCCCTCAATAGATCCCATTATAGTTGATCCCATTTCTACTCCTACTATATTTGAGCCCATTCTTTCTCCCACTTTAATTGAGTCTCTCCCTACTTCTGATCTCATTACTTCTTCCATTGAACCCAACCTTATTCCTTCCCCATCATCACCTTTTCTTGGTGATGATTTACTCATCTTAACTTAGATGGTTTTGTTGCCTACCAAATGGGATGACAATCATTCCCAAACTCCTTCCATTTTTGTTACACCTCTTCTTATGAGTACTTCTACTTATCTTACTCATAAGTGCATCTATTGCTTTTATAACACAAATAACCATTCTTCCATATATTAGCATAAGTTGAGATAATATATTGATACTTTACATCCTTCTACCTCTCAGTATTTAAAAAAAACCATACGTCCCCCAAATTTACTACCTAAATATATGCCTAAATATGTAGAGGTATATTATCATTAGCACCAATGTGTCACCCATCACACTGATCATTACCACATCCTTTAGAAACACCTTAAAGATCACCTTATAACTATTCATACACCTTATTCCATTCCTCCCATAGGTCAATCTCATAATAAGGCTCCCTCTTATTCTCCTATGGTTCCATCCCCTCCTATGGTCCCTTTTTCACCTTCTATTCTTATACCCATGAATCCTTCACCCATGGACCTTCCCTCACCTGTGGATCCTTCTCCACCTATGAGTCCCTCACCTATGGATCCTTCTCAACTAGTGATTATTACATCTAACATAGAGTCTACTCTCATGCATTCTTTTGAGCATCCTTTTATTGATATCCCTCCTTAGCATGACTCATCCAACATTCCTTTATTTTCTATTAAGGAGATTAGATGAGAAGTATTTTCCTAGTTTTCACTAAAGATAGATGAGACATTAGTAGTCATTTACCTCTAACTTCATAAAGATCTATCAGATGTTCTGTATAATGTGTGTGGGAAAATCTATCATTATTTATGAATACATGCATGGTATTATTTACATTTTTATTTGGATTGGATGTGTGATACAATCTTATCTTTATCTATTTTTTATATCATTTAACATTGTGTCAAATTATTATTTATCTTACATGGTGTCTTTAATTTTTCAATATATCTTGCTTATACTATCATTTAATTTTGCATATAGATGTCTTATTTATAATTGGTTTCTCTTCCTTTCTTAAGTTTATTTCTTACAAACTCCCTTATTTTTTATTGTTTACTTTATTATCTTTATTTTTCATAGCTAATTGTCACTATGACTTAGTTATACACACCTAGTTCCCTTTAGTCATTCCCTCTTTACATGTGATCAGTTAGCAAATAATTAATCTCATTATATTCTCCATTCATCAGTCCACTATGGATATCCTTTATTACCTTTATTCCATTTTCACAAAATAATAATATACATGGTTAAGACTTGAGATAACATGTTGGTTCATTGTTAAGACTAAGTTTTCTAATCAATCTTATCTTTGGTTACTTAGCTTCCTTTATCCTAAGCCTATAACTCATTCATGTGTATCACTTTATCTCTCGTGATTTATCATTCCATGTAAATATGGAGGATTAATATTAAAAATCCTTTAAAACATTCAAAATCCAAAATCATTTAACAAAAATAAATGATAACAAAAGGCCAAAACATTCCAAAATTCTTAAAAGTTAAATCACACTAAAAGATGTGATTCAAATCACATCTACTTCTTTTAATCAAATCTCAAACTCCATAGTTGGCATAATTATATATCCAAGTTCCATTGGGGTGTAGTAGGATATTAGATTAGAAAAGGGGAATTAAATAAAAAATAGTGTTACCTACTTTCTCACTCAAGAACCCAATCTTCATAGTACATTGTCAGCTCTATAAGGGGTCCTGAGGAATGGGGAACACATCGTAGGAAGGTAGGTCCATTTTAATTTTATCATAACAATATACATTCATGATTTTATATTATTAGCATGATTATTTTCATATAAATATTTGTTTTTATATCAAAAAGGTTTTCTTTGTACATTGATAGTCACTAGTCACTTAGTGTCTTTTCATGTCCTTAGTATGCCTCTTTTCTCCTAAGGTCTTCTCATAAGATGCCTAAGTTATGATTTTTACATTCCCTTTTTCACTCCCTACATTAATCCTATTTCTTATTAATAAATATCATTTAGTTCATTGATCACTCCTCTTGAGATTCCATTTGTGAGTTACATTGTAAGACCATGGATAAGACCTAGCCTTCCTCATAGATTCCCACAATTTCACATTCCAATTACCAACATCGTTTTTTACTATATTTCACATTTATTCTACCTCATTGGTGTTCCATTTTTTATTTATAGTGTAATACCACATATAGGACCTAGCCTTCCTCCTAAAATTTTCTAATAATCCAAGTCATAATCAAAATCACATGTGTCAAATATGAGATAAGATGTGATCAATTATGAAGTTACAAATCATTTACATGCTTCCCATCTTGATTTAGTATGTTTTATGCTTATTTAATTTCTATTTCACTTTTATCTTCTTATTTTTTAATTGCATGTAAGAATCCAACCATTTCTTGAATTTTTCATACTTCCCATCTTGAATTAGTGGGATAAATTTAAGACTAAATTTTGTCAATTTTATTTTTCTCTTATAATTCACAACATGATTTAGTATGATTGATTGATTTAATTTATTTTGTTCTTATACCATTTTTCCTTTCATGTGATTTCCACTTTATTACATTACTTTCATACTTCCCAACATGATTTAGTGTGATTTTACTTATTTTAATTTGGTGCCAATTTTTGGTTTAAAAACAATACTTTTACCATCTTATTTTACCACTCTTTTGGTTCTTTATACTTAGTCATTTACTTGTTATTACACATTTCCCAATTGGAAATAGTGTGTAGTACATTTTTGATTGATTATTTTTTACCAAGTCCTTTTTACCTATTTATTTTTAACCATGGATATGATATACATAATGATAGAAAAGAAACCAAAACTCATATATTTCCCATAGCATACACAAAAAATAGCTAAATACATGTGCTGAAATGAAATATATCTAAGCATCCACAACTACAACCATAATACCAACATATACAATAAACAATCTAAATCCTAAAATGAGACATCTCTCTCTCTCTCTCTATATATATATATCATGAGTTTTCATATAATAATATAACCAAATACAAAGCTCTAACTCTATGGTTGGGCCCCTTCTTGCCCATATTTTGGCTTAGCCACACTACCCATAGATGCCTTGGTCTGACTCCTCCAAACAAAACATTGTAAAAAGGCTACCCAAAATCTCAATCCTAATACCTACCCCTATAGATGAGGCCACTAAGCTTACACCTATGCCAACTAGGTCAAGGTTGATATATGTGACACTCTCTCCTACTCTTATACCTATGTCATATGGAATAGGATTTCTACATGTATTGTTATCTCTTAGGCTTGTACCAATCCCATATATGTCACTATAGCTCAATGCATAGTTTTCTCCTTAGCTAGGGCTTTCCATGCCTATTTTTATTTAATAATCACCTCTATTGGTGGTTTCATCCCATTTATGTGTGCTCACAACTATGTCATGGCCTCTCTAGCTAGTCTAAACTAACTTTCCTGAGTTATGGTAGATGGTACCCTAGGATCCTTCAATGTAACAGGCCCATATGACATTAATGCCTCATCTAAGATATCATGCAATGATCTCCTCACTAGAGACCTCCATCTATTCTCCTTAGCCTATAACACACCTATAAAAACTAGACCAAATAGATATTAGATCACATATATATCTCAAAATCTATCTATCTTTAGTCTATCTCAAATAAACTTAAGAAAAATTTAACCATCTTTTTACCTGGCTGTGTATTAGCTACTATTGTCTCACCATATGCATGATCATCGATCATGGTCTACCCATTAGTTCATCCTCAAATAAACTCATATGTAGGTAGATACCTAAAAATAAATCCTAAATTCACCACTCATACCTATCTTAGGATATGCCTGAGTGCTCTCTCTATAACTTAGCTTTGACCTGGCCTATCTAATGGGTCATCTTAGTTATCTAATGTCTCTACTCTCTCTTGATCTTTCTACCTCCATAAATGTTTTGTTTGTGATGGTCACTAATCCTCCTTATAAAGATATGGTGGTAGAACCTCTAGTACTCGTACCTCTATATCCATCTCCTCCTACTCTACTACCCATCATGCCTGGCCTGTCCATGGTCTCTCATGTCATGGCTAGAGCATCATCTTGGAAACTAGTGGCCCTAGACCCATGTATCTCTCATATTATAGGCCAAAAACATGGCCACCACTATCAATGTTATTAAGCGAGGCAATCCCATCTACCCTAGTACATGTGTTATCAAATGTAGCTCCATCCACCAGGTATAGTGCCCTATCACCTCTATCTATGACAAGCCTAGTGCCACTATCTCTCAACTAGGCCATTTCATATAAATTTGCCCATATGGTTTCAACATAATATCCACTCATCTTACCATCCACAACACTAGCATATGGGGCATGGTCTATGATACCTAGTTTTATCTTCATATTTGAACTCAAGGTAACCTATCATCGACTGCATGGGGTAACCCAATTGATTGATATATGGGGAACCTCTTATATATCCATACCATCAAAAATATAATTGATCCCACTAAATTCTACCCTCTATACAACACTCCATACGTGTCATGTATGAGTTATACCCAGATAACAAATCCTAAGTCATATAACACCCTCTACTCTAATATCATCTAGCTCAAGGCTATCATAAATAGTTGTACCTTATCATCCAACTTATGGCACAACACGTATGCTATCACAAATCCTATCACATCCTTATAAATATTTGGAATCTATAAAGTATATACATCAAACATGCTCGCTCTCAATCCAAGGTGTATCATCTATGAGCCTGTTGCTCATATACCTAGGGCTCTCCTTTCCTCATCACTATCTAGTACCCCAATGACCATGGATGTACTTGATATGGGCAATCCCAAGATGGCATACACATCTTCCAAATTTTTACCCACCTCTATGGTATCCCCCTCCACCTCCCACCTGAAGGTGTTAGTTAATCATTCCTAGGCTCCTAAGAACATGACTAATATTTTTGACATAAGTGGTATCCTACACATGTATACTATGTTTCCTAGGCTTAGCAAGATCAATATAGATCTATCTTCTATATAAAATCACTTCAATAAGTTTGGGAGACATGATACATCCACTAACCATAAAAATTTGGTCCATCCCTAACCATAAAATAACAAAAAATGTATAAAATCTTCCATGTCATGTATAGTCAAAATACATTCTTTTTTAAATTTTAGTAAAAAATAAGGCTAATTACTTTAATTTATTCATTTTAAATAAATTGAACCTAATTTTAGACTACTCAGCCCTTTTATCCCTTAATCAGTCATTATGGGCCATTCTATCACTCTTTTGGCCTTTTGCATGCATTTCGATATTATTTTAGTCCCTGGGTCAAACACTAGTTTGAACTATTTGACTTTACAAATTATGTCAACCTCTCTATTTTTCATCTCTTAGTGTTGAGTTGTCATAGTGATTTTTTATACTAGGTCAACAATAATTTAATAGGTTAGCAGTCTTGAAAACACAGTGTGGATTTTGCCAATTTTGAGCCTACCAGGTTGACTAGGTAGACCTAGTTGTTTTCACCTACTAACCCCTTACATTTTTAAAAATAAATGTCTTCCTATATTTATTTCTCCAAATCCTTCAAACCCATTTCCCTAAATGGTATTTCTTATCCTTAACATCTATTATGGGCTCATTTTGATGTCAAAATATTCTTTAAATTAGAAATTTCTAAAATATAATTAAAATCATTAAAATATTCAAAAACTATCTTGAGATTCTCAGTTGCCTACTTGTAATACAACATGTTCCCATCGTTAGGGTCCCTCTCATCTAGCCTATCATCTCCTTACCATCCTAGCTCATTTGTTCTTTTAGAGATATTTTTATCTCCTTCAAAAAAAAAACCAATGGCTTCCCTTTGACCTTATTTAAACTTACTTTTAAAAAATCTAAATCTTTCAAATCTTTTCCATCAGATTCTTTGTTTTGCCTCTATCTTTGTTTCTACTGCTTCTTTTATTAAACCATAAAATGTTTTGAAATCATGATGACGTAGAGAATATTTTCCACTACTGTATGCTTCTCTTCTAAAAATTTCAATTTTTGGCTATTTTTTGCACCAACTTATATAAGTTCACCTAATGTTCTTCACATTTGGATGCCTTCACTTCTATTATAGTCTCTTTATTTATTTATATCACTAAGGTAATTAAATGTATGTGTTTTCCAATTCTATCCTTTCATTTATCTTATTTTCTCCCAACTACACTTTACTTAGAATCAATGTTATGTGTTATCATGTTCTATTCCTGAAGCACCATCCTATGTTGCACTCACATGACACATGATGAGCTTTAAGTGGGACATATTTATACACATAGTATTCTAACAAATTTATCAATTACTAAAACTTTGTATCTTGTAGGAACCAATCGATTCTCAAACTCTCTAAGTGCATGCCTTACAGGGTGTACTGGGAAAGGGGTGGGTAGACCATTGGTGCTTCAAAATATTATTGTCCCTTTTGCCACTTATTATCTACACACTTGTCTCTTGAAAACATTATCCCTATGCTTGTTCTTCTCTATTATACCCTTTTTATTTATTTTCTACATTTTATTCTCTTATTCTTCACTATAATCCCCTTTTGTTAGTCAGCTATACTAGGTCCACTGAGTTGACCCTATATAGTTTTGGGTAATTTTTACTTAGGAACTAGTTTGGCCTTTGGCTGAACTAGGTCATGACCTACTTAATAATTATTCAAAATTGTGCTAGGTCGACTGGGTCGACCTTGTTGGTTGGGATTTTTATAAGGGTTTAGGGTCAAATCTACCTATATATACAAGTTCATTTCACCATTATTTAGAGAAGATAATGAATAATTAAGAGCTGTTATGCATCTTCTTATTGACCATTTTACTTGAGGAGGAAGCTTAGGGTTACATAATTTTTAGAGATATGGATCTTATCTTTTGGAGAATTCTTTTGGATCAATTGATAGGTTGTGTAGCCTAAATCTGATTTTAATTTTCCATCCTTACATACCATAATAACCTCTTACAAATCACCTTGGCAAAGGGATAGATTGAGGATCATCAGGTTGATCTTTAAAGGTAAGTATTCCTAACTTTGGTCTTCCTTTGAAAGAGTAGATAGATATGCATTGGTACTTCTCTTACATTCATTAGGATTCTATATACATTGACATGAGTATATGTCTCTTATTCATGGTTACTTTTATTGTTTCTAACCCCCACTTTGTGCCACAATATTTGGTGAGTAGTAGATTAGATTTAGTTGTTATTAGTTTAGTGAGATATAAAAACATAAGACTCCTTCAGGGTTATTGCATGATTATACTTGACTAGAATATTTAGAACCCTTCCTAGGACCATCTATTTTGATAAGAGATCCCCAAACTAGGTCTAGAGAATCCCCATATTAGTCATGTTCCAACTTAACAAATGTGTCCCCAATCGAAAGTGTATGGTATGATCTAACTTCTCCAAGTTAGGATTGATTTATAGACATGATTCATTTCTAATTGCATACATGGTTAAATAATTTCATGAAGAATAGTCCAAGTTTCCTCCCTACATAATGTTAATATCTTAAATAAATGAAAAAATTTAGAATGATAATATGATCACTAATTATAATGGTATTAAAAGGGATGGTCTAGGATCCAAGCAGATAAACTATATTTGGGAAAACATGTTAATTATCCATACCTTTAATAACCCAGACATGCTAATTATTCAATTTCATAATGAGTCAACCAAATATGATAATTTTTATAAACATAACTAAAATTAATCCTAGATAATACCAAATTTAATCTCTTATGAAAAATCATTTGAAGGATAGTCTTGTCACATGTGAATTATTCAATTCTACTTGTGTGTGCTTTTTCAATCTCTATATAATAGTGACAACTGCTATGCATTTCTCCATAAAACATTCCAATGTAATGAAATTTGTGTTTAATTATTATATAAAGGTTATGTTATTTTGTGTATCACCTTTTCCATGGGTGGTGACATGTTTAGGGTGGATACCATGGCATCAAATACTACTATAAAATAAAGTACATGTTATCACTCAAAAGTGCACCCTTACAAGAACATGTACCTATTCTAAGTCATATTGATTATACAAGGTGTGGGAAATTATATTGGACATAACATCTAGATGATGGGATGGATATATTTGGTACATTCACATACTTATCTCTAAACTCTCCAATTTTGTGATTTTTTGACTAGGAAAAGGGTAGAAAGAGAAATGTTAAAGTTGAAAATGGAAATGAAAATTAGAAATTGGGGTGATGCACCAATGTGAAGGTTAATTATGCCTATAATTTACAAAATTTAAGATAAATAACCTTCACAAATAGACTTCATATTTGTATAATGAATCTTGCATCACTATTCCACATAGAGATCTAGACAAAAACTCACACTAGCTTGGAAGGAATGAGCAATGATTGAATTCACTTTGGATTAGGTATAAATCAGACTTAGAAACTTTATATTAAATTAAATATTTATTATTATCTATATAAAATTTATATATTTAGACATAAAAATATTAAAATTAGTCATTCAGTAAGTTACATCAATGAACATTAAGAACGCATTTCATGAACAACTTGAAAATGAAGGAAAATTCAGCTCTTTATTGCTTCAAATGTGAGGTAGTACAAATTTTGGTAGAGTTTCAGTAATAAAAATTCATAATTACATTATAATAATTCAAAAATTAATGTAAATAAGAAGAGAGAGACAAGACAAGGAGCTCCAGATGAGCCCACATACAAGTCAACTTCACTCTTAGTTCAAATAAAAAATTTATTTACCTTTAAAACTCCCTTCCAAATTGATATGTAACATTTTTGAAGTTTAAAAATTAATTAATTGAAGTATGGTGAGGTAATTATGGAGATAATATTTCTTAAATTGTTAAAAATTTAAATATTCTTTATGCATGCTTTGATTTCTTTATTCTTTAAGATATCTTTAATTAACTCCTCTTGAGCTTCTAACTTGTATGAACTCCTTTTGATCTTCAGTGAACTCATCTTGAACTTGCCTGAATATTAAATTTTTAATTCAATTAATTTTATTTAATCATGGATTTTATTCATTTATGTCACTTTCAACTTGGAGTTTGACTTCAGTTATGTCACTTTCAACTTGCATGTATCTTGACTTTCTAAATTTAGCCTAAAGCGGGGCACAGTAGGAAAGAGATTGCATGTTGAAATTCTAAGTGGTGTATTTCATGAAAATAGGGACTAAAATATTAACCAATACTTAACTCAAATTATTCACTTTTTTATTTTTTAACTCCACTTTTCTAGGGTTAACTGAAGATTATTTTTGTTGACTTGACCTTCTTAAATTTAGCCAAAAGGCGGTGACCTATATTTTGGAATTTTATATCTAATAATGTAAATTAAATACTTTAAAAAAAATTAAACATTAAATTATATCAAAAAATACTTCCATGTAAAATTTCATGAGATTTCATTAGATAAAATTCAAAATATGCACTTTTTGGTGTTGACTAGCTTGCACAATTTCATTTATGAATGCCTATGGGTCTAAAATTTGCCATTTTATTGAGTCTTATGAGGAATAAATGCCTATTTGGTTTTTAATTATTAAAATTAATAACCCCTATCATCATTTCAAACATTTTATGTGCCTAACTAATCTCTTAAACCTCTCAAACATTACCTTTTATGATTGTCTCTCTTGCTTGCTTAAAACCTTGCTACATGTACCTTTATCTTTATTCATTTTTTGTCTATAAATTTTTATTTAATAAAGTGTAATAATTTAATTTATTCCACATAATATCTTTAAAATATTTTATTTTTCAACAAACAACTTAAAAAAGGCAATTATATCTCTTAAAATTGAGCCATTGGGGTTTAAGAAGGGTTTTATAGCACCTATTTGACTTAAAAATTATTCATAAATTTAATAAAATATAATATAAAAAAATTCATGGAATATTTATGTAATATGGTCCTAAAAATAACACTAATACCATATGAACCAACTCTTCTTCACCTTCATGTACTGAACATTTTAAAATTGCCTTCACTAGCTTGTAAGTAGCATCTAGTTAGAGGAATAAAAGAAACCTCTGTCAAAATTTGGACTTATGAGTTATTATTGAGCATGGTTTTGGAATAATAAATGTTTTATGATGTTATTTATACCTTTTAAAACATTTAATTCATGTATGTAGTCTTATTTAAAACCTTCATATAAGGAAATTTGACCAATGGTGGCAAAATTGTCAGCAATACAATTTGAAGAATTTTAAAAAAGGTTGGGTTAACCACTTTTATGGACCAAATCATGGGTTATGAACCACATATATATTTTTAATTTTTTAAATATTATATTTATAGGAAATTTACTATTATATGTCTATCAATTAAATTATTTGAGGATACCATTACTTAATTAATAGGTTTAAGCATGGATGAAAGCAAGTTTTAAAAATAGAAAAGAGAAATGAAGGAAGAGATATTACCATTCTTGGTTATTAGTGAGAATATTATATAATAACAAGAAGTATAACCAAGGTATTCCATCCCCAAACTATGGAATTGTGTCCTTCACCAAGTTATGAGGTATGCTAATTTATAAGGTAGATATAAGGTTTCCATTTATCATCATTTTTACTTTATAGATCACTTTAAGCATTAGAATATCCTGAGTTTTACTTTCTATATCTTGTTTCCTTTGGATAAATTTTTGTTATAGGTACAACATAACAAGCTCTTTATTCCCATTTACCAAGTGGTAATTACCTCTTGTCATCATTTTATAACCATGGCCTCTATCCCTTATCTTAAACCCATTGTTTAAATTGTTGATAACAACCTCCCAAAAGCTTCTAAACAATTTTTTTTATTGTTGATGACAAATATTTGGTCAAAAATCCCATTTTTTTAATAATAATTCCTCCTACAAAATTTTCCCCTCTTTTTATGACCTTTAATAAAATAAGTAATAAAATAAAACCCTCATCCTCTTTGATGATTCTTAATTTTGACTCTCTACATGATTTATTATTGAACCTTATTTATCTATATTTTAGAGCTCAATCCTCCCAGTTTTCTATTATTTATAGTTCTGTGATTCCTATTTATATAGTGTTAAATACTATCTCCCCCAAGGATTATACTCTATATCCCACTCCTATCAATAAAATAGAGAAAAGGGAAACACTAGAAATTATTACAATTATGGATGACTCTAGACCTTTGGATAAAATAATCAATCTTCACAAAGAATCCCTCAAATTTATTATTAATTAAAATTAATAATTAAAGAATAATATTAATCATAATATACACAAAATTTATTTATATTCTAAACTTTAGAACCTGAACTTGAATAAGGAAGAAGGATATTTAATATAAACTATGGAAAAAATAAGAAGTGAATTATCCCTATTATATGAAAGAATAATTCAAAGTGAGAGTGAAAAGAATTGTTTTTTTTTTTTTTTTTGGATATTTACAAATTTATTTAAATTAGTAGAGAAACTATAAAAAAAAATATGAATCAAGCATCACTATTATGAGAGAATGCCTTAAAAAATGTCAAATAAACGGGAACTAGAAGTAGCAAGATATTGAAAAAGAAAGGGAAAGGAAAGGATACAAAGAAAATAGAGGTGGAGTATAACTATTTAGTGGACCATCTCAATTTCATGGTGAATAATGAAACAAGGTAAAGGTTCTCAATGTTATTATATGTTCTTAGATGATCCTAGGCTTACTCTTTGATGTTTCATAATTGTTGTTTAGATGTTTTTGGTTATTTATTCTACTATTTATGGGATTTTGTCTATGCCCTAAACATTTTTATGATATAACATTGTAATTTATATTATATATTCCTTTTTAAAGGTTTGGGTACCTTTCAACACCACATAATTTACCTTTTATCAAAAAAATGGCTTCATGAGATTGTAGGCACATAGAACACAAGACTACCACATACATGGAAATATACATAGAAACAAAAGTCAACCTATGATCTAGTCAACTATCTATCCATCATATACAATAGTTAGTAACCTACACAAAGTGGTGACCTTGATATCTCCTATTTGATCACTATTTTTAATTATTTATCTATGGTTTTGAACCTTACCTATAGATTTGTTAGGTTTAATGGTCTTCCTCTCTATGCCCTCAATTTTTGGGTCTCCCCTTCGAGTGGAGTCACTCTATTTTTCATCCTCCCTATATATATTTATTCCCTTATGGTGACCACCCAATGTCACATATGTGACAAGGAAAATATGGTAATGTTTTGAAGCTTCTTACATATTCATGTTGTGTGAAACTTGTAAAAAATTTCATAAATTATCTAGTCCACCTATGGTGTCATCCAACATAAGAATACATCTACACACATAGAAAAAAAAAATTATCCTAACATATACACTATTATTAATAATAAAATGAATGTACTATGCTAGTTATATTTAGTATGTAGTACTTCCTCAAAGTGGAGGGATAAATCTTGATGTACATCCTAAGGCTAATGATTTCAATCATCTTTCTAGGGATGGCCTTTCAATGCGAGACTTGGATAAATTATCATCTACCCCAATAAATATAACCACTACTAATGTTGAGTCATTCATGCTTACCTAGATGCATGTATGGGCCTTCAAGATAATATAACTTGATATACTTGATATATACCTCCTCCTCTATGTCCTATACCAATACTATTATGACATATGTGTGTGTGTGTGTGTGTGTGTGTGTGTGTGTGTGTGTGTGTGTGTGTGTGTGTGTGTGTGTGTGTGTGTGTGTGTGTGTGTGTGTGTGTGTGTGTGTGTGTGTGTGTGTGTGTGTGTGTGTGTGTGTGTGTGTGTGTATATATAATATGTATATGTGTATATATATGTGTGTGTGTGTATATGTATATATATATATATACATACGTTTACATATATATATATATATATATACATATACATATATATATTTACACATGTACATATACATACACACACACACACACACACACACACACACACACACACACACACACACACACACACACACACACACACACACACACACACACACATATAGTCTACATACATCATTCTTGAAATTATGATGGTGTAAATTTCTCCTCCCATGTTATTCAATTCCTAGGTGGCATCAATATATAGGTATGGATAACTTTATACCTATAAGAGTGATCTTCGGAACAATAATGGGAGTATTTTGTATACGTAGTCCAAGATGATAAAAATTCATACAAACCCTTCACCAACCTATTAGTGGATCTAGTATAAATTATAGTATACTTTTACAAGGATTTATTTTCACCATTTGAGGCATTATCCCCTCTCTTACCTTTTACTATATTATTGCATTGTAGTGAGAGAGTGTTGGTATTCTATCTATAGTAAAACTACCCAAAATATACCCTACTATCACTAACCACAATCATTGTAATACTATGGTTTCTATATTAATCACCATAACATGGGTGTTTCTCATATCATGTGGTCCTCATATGTATATACAATCCATTTATATAGCTTAGACATATTATATATACATCACCCTTCCCATTATCATTACTTGATTCATTTTGTAGACATACTTTATATTGAGGATGACCTCTAGCACTAACTCTAACTAGAATGTATATTTGTCGAAGTCATAGGCCAAGGCTAGTGTGTTCAAAAACTCTTTATTATGATACATGGAGGTTGTATGCAATTAGAATTGCATGATGTGCATGAATTAATCCTAGATTACATGAGATAGAGCACACTTACACTTCCAATTGGGGATACACTTTTTAAGTAGAAGCATGACCAATATGGGGATTTTCTAGCCCTGATTAGGGGATCACTTATATCATTTATCACAACACATAATTATAGGAAGGGTTCTAAATCCTACAGTCTAACACAATTACACAACAAATATAAAAGAGTCCTATGATTTGATGTTCACTTATGTAATAAAAAGAAAGTAAAATATTCTAATAACAAGAAAAATAAACTAATCGAGTGCACACCAAAGCTTGTGGCATAAAGTGAAGGTTTGTAAACATTAAACTAAACATGACTATGAGACATATACACATGTTAATGTAGATAGAATCCTAATACATGGAAGATAAGAATACATACTGCATTATCTATCTACTCTTACAAAGGAGAAATAAAGTTAGGAATACTTACCTTCGAAGATGAACCTTCTGAGTATCAACCTCTCCCTTAGCAAAGGTGCTTCATAAGATATTTTTATGGCTTTTAAGGATAACCAAGATAAATCAGATCTAGGCTACATGACCTACCTAACAATCTAAAATACTTCTCCATAAGACAATAATAGAGCTCTAAAATAAAGTATTAAACCCTAAATATTTATTCCTCGCATTGTCAATAAGTAGATGTTTGTTAGCACTTATTCACTTAATTCTTCACTTTCTTTTAACTCTTATGAAATGGTGGTAAATGACCTTGTATAAATAGTAATATATTGCCTAAAAACAATTTAGAAATGTTGGTTATATTAATTTAACTAGGTAAAACTAGTACATTCTCAAGCTAATGCTTAAAGTCTATGCTAGGTTCGTCGGGATGTAAACAAGTCAAAATAGCAAAGATGTCCCTAGAATACACTAGGTTAACTAGGTTGACCTAGTGTAATAAATAGGTAAAAAGGTAAATAAGGATATAAATTAAGGAATAAAGCATGATAATGATTGGAATGGATAGGAAAGATAAGAGAAATCCTAGGGTTCATGGTTTTAGGGAGCTAGTTTGTAGATAGCAAGTGGTTAAAGGAACAATAATCTTATGAAGCACTAATGGTCTACCCAACCCTTTCTTGATGCACCCCTTAAGGCATGGACTTATAGAGATTAAGACTTGATAGGTTTATGAAAGATATTAAGTGTTAATAATCAATAAAATTTTAAAAATATTATGTGTATACATATGCCCCAACTAAATCTCATCACATTTCATGTAAGTACAACACAAGATGGTGCTTTAGAGATAAAACATGATAACACACAATGTTGATGCTAAATATGGTGAAGTAAGCAAAAAATAATATAAATTAAAGAAATATATTTAAAAACACATGCCTTTAACTTACCTTAGTGTTTTAGATAAAGAAGATTACAAGGAAGTGAAGGCATCTAATATACAGCACACTAGGCAAAACTTTAGAAGTTAGTACAAAAATTAGCCAAAAATAGATTTTTTTTTAAGATATACATATGATAGTGTAAATTAATCTTTATTTCACCATTAATCTAAAACATTTTATGGTTTTAAAAATGGATGAGAATAAATAAAGATATGAGCAAAATAAGGAATCTAAGGAAAAATAATTGAGAATTTCGAATTTTGAAAAAGTGGTTTTAAATAGGAAAAAGAGAAATCATTTTGTTATTTTGATTTTTAATAAACAAGATAAATATCACATGAGAGAAAATAAGCTAGGATGGTAAGGTAATTTCATGATAAGCAATACATAACCCCAATTGTGAGAGTAGGTGGACTACAGGTATGCAACCGAGAATCTCGAACTAGTTTTTTCAATTTGCATTAATTTAAGTATATTTTGAGTAAATTTTGACTTTATTAATTTATACATATCAAAAATGAAACAAATTAGGTTATAAGTGTATTATATAAGTATATTGGAAATGGGTTGGAAGGAAATATGGAAAAATAAAGAAAAAGACAAATTTTGAGCAAAATAATTTGTTTGAGAAAAATACAAATTTTGAGCAAAAAGATAGATGGAAATAGAGTTAGACTAGTATCCATAGGTCTAGGAGGTATAGAAAATATGTGTAGGATCCCCTTGAGTTTGGATGTGTTGGTCATGTTATTTAGTTGTTTGGAATGTCTAACCAACACCTTTAAATGGGAGGTGGATGGGGATGTGATAGAGGTGGCTATCACATTAGAGGATGTCCATGCCATCCTTAGACTACCCATATTAGGAGAACTAGTGACCATAGGGATGACAAATAGAATATATGAGAGGAGAGAGTTATCCATGTGAGATATAGGCTCAAAGATGATATTACTAGGGTGGAGTGTGAGTATGGATGATGTGTATATATCATAGATTCTAGATCTCCAAAAGGTAGTCATATACCTTATGACACAATGAGTGCTCTGTCACAAGTTAGATGGTAAGGTAACACTATACATGATAGAATTGAGTAGAATGATACTAGAGGAGGGAATGATATATGATATATGCTTTTCATTTGGGTCTAACTTGTTTATTATCTATTTGAGATGTGGGTCAGAGGACATAAGACCATGGGATTAATCATACTAATTACTACATGGATATATGAGAGATTTCCTATGTATAGATCAACTAGGTTGCCCCATGTGGTTGATAATAGGTCACCTTAGGTATGGATATAGAGGGAATACTAGGTATCATGGTTTGTACCCCATGTATTAGTGATACAGATAGCGAGATACACTAATATAGAGTGGTGACCATATGAGAAACTAGTGACTACCTGAGAGAGCTAGCACACAATTGGACTAGCACTAGAGAAGAGAGAGGTGATAGAGCACTATACATGGTGGAGAGAGCCACATTTGGTGGCATAGGTCCTAAGGTAGATGGGTCTACCTCATCTAGGAACACTGATACTCATGCTCAAGTAGTGGACTCAACATGTGAGAGAAACACAAGGGAAGAGGGGACTCATACCACTGATACTGAGACCAACATTGAGGCCACACTAAAATCAACCATGGACTAGTTAGGTATGATGAGGGGAAGAGCAAGAGGAGGTGGAGGTAAGGGTAGAGATACTAGATGTACCACCACCAACTCCATATAGAGATGACCTATGACCACTAAAGACACAATAACGATGAAGGTAGGAGGAGAGAGTGGAGACCATTATCATCCTTGGCAATTTAGCAGAGGAGATAAAGGAGAGGATAAAGAGACCACTCAAACGAAGGCTAAGATAGATGGGAGATATGATAGCCCAATTTGTGTTAAGGAGGTAACCTATAGAGGAGGTATTAAGAGGCTGTATAGATGGGGAGACTGTGTTAGGTAGTCATGAAAATAATGAGACTATAGGAGCTAAAACATAGATAGGTAAGAAAAAATATGATCAATTTATTGCTTAAGTTGTTATTTGGTAAATAGATAGATATTATGAGATATGATAGTGATCTAATATCCATATGGTGTGATGTTATAGGTGTACCTAAGGATGATGAGGATATATGGGGGTCTCTTATTAGGGGAGAACTCCATGACATCCTAGATGAGAGTCTACAACCATATGACCCCATGAAACTAGAGGATCTGATTGTATCATCTACCCTAGCTTAGTTGAGCTAGCTTAGACTAGAAAGAGAGGCTATGAGGTAGATACAGATGTAGAGAGAGGTCAAAACCACCAATAAATATGGGTGTAGGGGAAAGGTAGGTCTGGTAGGCCCTAGTCAATGAGATAACTATGTATCAAGATACAATGACACAAATGACATAGGCATATATGGTGATGAAAACATAGCTGATATATGCACATGTAGTGACCTAAATTGAGTTGGTATAGGCACAAGTGTAGATAACATGTCTATAGGGATAGGTAGAGGGATTGAGATCTTTGACTACCTTATTATAACATACTATTTAGAGGAGCTAGATAGAGGCCTCAATAGGCAACATGGCTATACCATAGGATAGATATGATGGAGCTTAGCCTTAGTGCTGAAGGATTGTATATGTTGTATCAAACTCTTGAGATATATATATGATGTATCATTTTGGCATATTGGTGTTGTTTTGTGTATGTTGTCTTTATGATTATTGTATTTGTTCATTATGGTTGAGGATATGGATGCTTTGGATATATTTCTTTCTAGCACATGTATATGTTATAGGAAATATATGTGATGTGGTTTCTTTTCTAGGATTATGGATAACACATGCATGATTTTAAAAAGAAATAGGAAAAAAGACTTGTAAAAATATAATCAATCAAAAATGTAATACACACTAATTCAAGCTAAGAAATGTGTAATAACATAAAAAATGACTAATTATAAAGAACCAAAAAGATAGAAAACAAGATGGTAAAAGGGGCATTTGTTTTTAAACCAATGTGAAACATTTTGGCACCAAATTAAAATAAGTAAAATCAAACTAAATATCACATTGGGAAGTATGAGAAACAAAGTAATAAAATGGAAGGGATGAAAAGGGCACAAATGGTATTAAAAATAAATCAAAATTAAGTCAATCAATTATACTATTTCATAATGGGAATTATAAAATAGAAATAAAATTTTCAAAATTTGGTCTTAAATTGATCATACCAATTCACGTTGGGAAGTATGATAATTTCAAGAAATGGTTGTAATCTTACATGCACTTATAAAATAAAAAAATAAAAGGAAAAATAAAAATTAAGCATAAAACATACTAAATATAAATAAGGGAAGTATACCAAATGATGTGTAACCTCATAATTAATCAAATCTTATCTCTTACTTGACACATGTAATTTAGATGGTGACTTATTTACTAGAAAAAATTTATTTTGTTATTTTGTGAGGAAGGTCGGGTCCTATCTATGGTCTTACATTACAACTCATAAAAGATAGCCCTAGGGGTACCAAAATAGCATTGGTAAGTGGAAGGATTAGGACTGATAAATCAAGGATGTGGGTAATAGGATGGAAAAGGTGGTAATTTGTGAGGGATGTTAGGTTCTATCCATGGCCTTACAAAGTAATTCACAGGTGAAATCCCATGGGGAGTGATTATAAAGCTAAACAACATTTCTAAAGAAGAAATATGAGGAAAGGGAATGTAGAAAGAAAAGACTTATGAAGCTTATGAGAAAATCTTAAGAGGCAAGAGGCATACTAAGGACATGAGATTACACTAAGTGACTAGTGGTCATATATGTACAAAGGAAACATGTTCCCTATAGACACAAATATTTTTAGGCAAATATGTGTTACTAAGATCAACTCATAAAGGTAGATCAGTAAAAATAAAAGTAAAATTTACCTACCTCCCCATGATGTGTTCCCCACTCTTTAGGACCCCTTACAAAGTCATCAATCTACTATTAAGATTAGGTACTAGCATGAAAAATTAGGTAGTACTAAGAGATTTTTTTTAATTCTCCTCTTCTAATCTACTGGCCTACCACACCACAAAGGACCTCATCTCTATCATGAGGCCAAATATGGAGTTTGAGTTTTGACTAGAAGAAGGAGATGTGCTTTGAATAATCTCTTTTAGTGTGATTAGACTATTGAGAATATTTTTTTACCTTTTTGATATCATTGCCTTTTTTTAAATGATATCTTTTAACTTTATTTTGAAGGATTTTTAAGATTCCTCCTCCATATGGTTTTGGAATGACCAGTCACGAGAGAGATAGTTATACACATAAATGAGTTATAGGCTAAGGCTAAAGGAATCTAAGTAACCCAAGACAATATTGACTAGGACACTTAGGCTTGACAATGAACAAGTATGTGATCTCAAGTCTCAATCATGTATATGCTTAGTTTGTGGAAAAGGAAGAAGGAAAAGGAGATCTAAAGAAGGATTAGTGAAAGGAAATAGTAATGAGAAAGATTGTTTACTAGCTGATCACATGGTAAAAGGAGATAATAACCAAAGGGAACAAAGTATATATAACCAAGTCACCATGACAACTATCTATTAAAAATAAAGATAAGAAAATAAATAATCATGAAGATACTAGGGAAGATTTTTGAGAAAAATTCTAAGAGAAAAGAAAGTAATGATAAGTGAAAAATATCAATGATAAGGAAAAGATAAGTATATGTGAAATTTAAAACAAAAATAAAAGTTAACTATAGCACAACAATAAGGAGAAACATGATATAAGATAGGAAATGATTTAACATAGTGTCAAATGATATAATCAAATATAGATAAAAATAAGATAAAAGCACATGTCTAATCTAAATGTAAATGACAAATCACCATGCATATTCTCATAAATATTGGTAAATCTATCCACACACATTATCCTAGACATTAGATAAATATATATGGAGTTAGATATAAATTGTTGCTAATGTCTCGTCAATCTTTACTGAATATTGAGAAAATACTTATTTTCTAATCTCTTCAACTAAAAAAGTAGGAATACTCATTGGATCATGTTGAGGAGGGGAATTAGTTGAAGGATGGTCAAGATAATGTGTGGGAATGAGATCTATGGGAGATATAAGAATCACCAGTGGAGAAGGATCCATGGGTGAAGGAGGGTCTACATACAAAGATGGAACCATAGGTAGAGGCATAGAAGGTGGTGAATGGACCATAGGAGGTGTAGCTATGGGATAAGAAGAAGGAGCCTTATTTTGAGAATGACATATGGAAGGAATGATATAAGGTCTAGGAATAACTATAAGATGATCCTTAAGATGCTACTGAAAGATATGATAATGTTTAGTGTGATGTGTGCCACATTGGTGCCATAGACAATACCTCTTACCATACTTAGTTATATGTTTAGGTTGAATCTTTGGAGGAGGTATGGTAGTGTAAATTTATAGGGAAGAAAGATATAAGGTATTAGTATATTTTCATAACTTATGACAATGGGTATAAGAATGATTATCTATCCCATGGAAGCAAATATATGCTAGTGAGTATTCTTAGGAGGAAAATTCATGGGAGAAGGTGTAATAGGTGTGGATGAAGAAGGAGATGGATCATTAGCCCATTTGGTGAGAAAAGGATACATCTTGAGTAAAGGAAGCAAACCACCACCAAGAGAAGGTGGTGAAAGATAGGGAATGAAAGTAGGCTTAATAGGAATACTAATGGAAGAAGTAAAGTTAATATCATCAATAGTGGAAGAATCAATAGTTATTGGTTCTGACATATATTTCACTATGGGAGGAGAAATATCAATAGAAGGTCTAAGGAGGGTTTCACTAACCTCAAGAGTGAACCAATGATGTGAATCAGGGAACCTAGAAAAATGGTAAGGTCTAATCATAGCATGATCTATGAGCATAGTCCTATGGGGATCCTCAAAAACTAGAGGTGTTGTTTTGATCTCTACTCTACAGTAAAGAGGAAAAATACATTAATCAAAAACTATAAATGTTGGAACACGAGAAGATTCATGAAAAGACTCAAATAAAGAAGAATAATAACACACAATCTCAACATCATGGGCTTGGATAAGGCCACCAAATAAAAGATCATCCAAAGAATAGCCATAATTATAATCTAGTGTATGAATATCAATGATTTAAGTTGGAATAACTTTGTCATCAGAAGAATCATGGTGAATATAATGCCTAGTCTTGGTTAAGACTATGGGAATGTCATCACAAGGTGGTTTGTGAGAATGAGGTTGTAATGAGGCTAGAATTTGTGAGATGAGATGAGGCATGAAATTAGAAGTTTTGATCTTTAAGTTAATCTCATCATGTTCATCATCATAAAAGTCTAAAATGTTAGGAGGAATGTTACTAATGAGCTCAAGATGCCCATTATAACCTCTGGTTGAGTTAACAAGAAAGTTAAAAATCTATGATTCATAGAATGAAATACTAGGTAAAGGCTCAAGAGTAGGAATATTAAATACACCACAATCTTATAATTTCTCAAAATTCCAAGGGTTAGTATCTCCTTAAATCCTATAAGTGACTCCATTATAAGGGAATTTGATACATTGGTAGTGGAAGAAATGATAGCTCACATAAGATGAGTCCACGACCTACCAAGTAAGATGTTATAAGAAAGAGGGAAATTAAATGAGTGGTAACAGGTGGGATAGTAATAGGAAGCCACACACACCCAAGAGGAGGAATTTTCCTTCTATCATATCCTTATAAGGTGATATGTTTAGACTTAAGATTGAATTTTGAATATCTAAGAGTTTTAATTAAATTAAGAGAAGTAACACAAGTGTCACAACCTTCATTAATCAATGCTCATTTGACTTGGATATCACCTATTTAGATACTAATAAATAAGGGAGGATCATCTGCATGAAGCAAAATCTCATCGAGAATCATAGATGCGATGGGAAATTTCAAATAAATAGAAGTATCAATAGTTTCTTCAACATTGATGTATATCTCTTGACATTATTGCAAGATATTATCCTCAAAACTAGATAACGCTACCTCCCATCCTATTAAGGGAGAATGAGGGACATTCATCTCAAATAATAGTTTCATAAGTGGCTCCAATGATGGGGAGATGTCCTCATCATCTCAAGAAATGGAATTTGAAATGGGAGATCAATGAGTTCCACAATGGGATCCCACTCATCATAACCCATGAGAAGATTGTTAGATATAAGTGTGTAATGGTTAAGGAAGTCTCTAGAAGGAGGACCCAAAGAGAATTTAAATTTGTGTTGATAAGAATGAAAGGTTTAGAATAAGGTTATAGATCATTTGGTGATGAATAAGTAGTTAGTTTAGGTTTATCTTGAGAAGTAGAAGAAGGGTTAATAAAATGTTGATTATTATTGGAAGGTTGATTATCATTTTTATTAGAAGATGATGGAAGAAGAGTAGAAATGGAATGAGATGTGTTATCCAAGGGAGAATAATAAATTTGATCATCATCAAAGGTTATAATATCTTGCCCTAACTCATTTAAATGAGTTGGAGAAGAATGTTGGATAACACATGATGTCTTAGAAGGAGGTGGGGTGTAGATAGGTTGGGAATCAATGAAAGCACCACCCTTTGCATATTAGTCATGATAACCACATTTTATTTAGAAGTGGGTTTAATGAGACTTTATAAATTATTGGTGGAGGATTGGTTTTATTGAATAGGTTGAAGATTAGGTAAAGGATCTTTGTAGATAGCTAAATAAGCATTTATTTGATTCAAGGTTTGGGTTTTATCATGAATTTTGTAATCAGTGAAAGAAAATTCATAAGCTTATTGATTCTTATGAGTGATGACATCATGATCAAAATTAGGACCAAGAATAAATTCCATAGATAAATTATGAAGTTGTCTATAGGCCTCATGAGAGTGATCCCAACAAACATGAAACAAACAAAACCTACTAGGATCATGCCAGGTTTTCATAAGATAAGTAGGGTCAATCTCTCAAGGGAGAGGCCTAGGTAGATTCTTAATCAATTTATCTAAGGAAAGAGGTTTATGGATATTAATGATGTTTGGTGATGAGAAATGAGGATTAGTATATTGTTGAGAAGGAGATGTTTCCAAAGAAGGGGTAGGAATGACAGCTTGAACATTGTGAATGGTATCATATGAATTGGTAACACCATCATTAGTAATATTTTGGTTTTTATTTTTAAGTAATTGACAAAGACATACGTAATGTTGGGGAGACTCGAATTGATGCATAAGGAAATCTTATCTTTTGGCTTGGTCAATGGCCTCCTCCAAGGTATGTGGAGAAAGGGTATAAACTCGATATTGTAATTTAGGAAATAAATAATTTGTAAAGAGATTAAAGAGATTGTCATTTACCATGTTATGTTCACATTTGTTTGATAAATTCTTCCATCTTTTAACAAAGGCATGAGCAATTTCATTTTAATTTTTCTTGCAATTGATGAAGTGGGACAATGTGTTTTCAGGAAGATCACTAGTTTGGAATTATTTTACTAAAGCATTAACTAAGTCTTCCAATCTAGTAATGGAATGAAATCTAAGTTGATTATACCAATCCAAGACATCACCTGTGAGGGTTTTGGAAAGGAGTTTGGTAGCAATGAAGGTGTTTAATTTGACCCAATCCTTATAAAGTTATCAAAATGTTTTAAGATGAAGGGCCTATAGGATCAATTGATCTATAATAAGAGATGGTAGGTATTATACCTCCAATATCAATGTTAGCAATTTGAGTGTAAGAGGTTCATTTTATAAATGCTTGATAACTTTGTTGACTAAATGAGGTTGAGGAATAAGATCACCTTGAGAATATCAAAGAAGGGGAGGAAGAACACTTTGATTATGTGTGCCCCAAACCATTGGTTGTGGTTGTGTTTTAAGACTAAGAAGGTGGTTTTGCATTCTCATCATTTGATTCATGTTATGAGTTTTAAATGTGATCATTTGATTGAGAGTTTGTAATAATATTTGATGAGTTTTATTAGTTTTATTAGAAATATTTTTGGAGTTAGAGTTAGTATTAGTGGCTTGAGTACCACTATTAGTGTTGACATGAGTTTGAGAAGAGCTATGAGAGTTTGAAGCACTAGTGGAAATTTTTTCTTGTGAAGTAAAAGATGGACTAGAAAATGGTTGAGATGAAGAAGCACTAGAAGAATGATTACCTTGGGTAGTAAACAAAGAGCTAGTAGATGAATTAAGGATAGTGGATATTATAAGAGGCCCACTAGATGTAGAACCAGTCATGTTAGTTGAGAAACTAGGCATGGAGGTAGAAAAATTTAGAGAAGAAGATGTCATAACATAAGGAGTCAAGATTGAAGGAAAGGTTGAGAATAAAATAAATTAGTGCCCCCAAATCTAGTTGAGAAAGTGGAAATAGGAGAATGAGTCTCTTTAACTTGATGGCTAATCATGAGATTATAGATGGTAAAAGGGTCTTTCCCTTTATGTTGAGGGGATTTTGTGATAACTAAAATCATTTTGGGAGTATATTATAAATAATATTGATCTTTTAAGAAGAGATATTTATGTTATAAAGAGGTATTATAAGGATTTCCATAATTAATTATATGTGTTACAATATGGACATTACTAATATTCTCTAAAGGAACCCTTTTTTATCTATGGGAGATCCTATTAGGAATGGTTAATTATATCATAATATTGATTGATTTTTAGTGTTATCACCAAATATATAGTCCATGATGAAAGGAGGAAAAGGAAAGATTAAATAAACAAGAAATCATAAAGTGATTGTAATTGAACTAGGTCAACCTAGTCAACCTAGTACAAAAACTAGGTCTGTGAAATTGAACTAGGTCCACAAGATCAACTCAGTATAGAGAACAAGGAATAGGAAAAAATGGAAAAAAGTCTAAAAATAGTACTAGGTTGACTAGGTTGACCTAGTGTAGTGTACAGAGATTGGAAAATATGCTAGGTCGACTCAGTTGACCTAGTACAATAAATAAGAAAGAAAAAAGAGATGATAATCAATTTGTGAAAATAAAGCAAAATAATTTGTAGTTAGTCTAAGAAAGTAAATATTGAATGTAGACAAACAATCAATTCAATTTATTTTAGTCAATATAATTGATGCACCCAAATCAAAACCTTGCACCAATGTTGGTTAATGCAAGTTATTGCACACACAATTGAGCAAAGCTCAAGTAGAAAACTTGGAAAGTAAAGCTAGCTAATTGGTCAACTTAGAATGTTTAAATTTATTAAGAATGATTTTAATGATAGAAATTTGGATATAAATAAGGTAATAAATAATAATCTATGGATTGTTTTAGGTGATTTTAGGATGAAATGGATTATAGTGGTAATGATACATGGTTGGTATTTAGGCCTATCCCTCACTTCACACACCACAGTGATAAGAGTGTCAAGTGCTTAGCCAAAATATACCATTAACCACACTTTATACCTGACTAGAGTATAAAGTTAGCTTCCCCTTTGGTGATGAAATACATGTAAGTTGGCATGGGTAGTCAAATGTTTAAAATTCTTTTTGATGTTTAAGTGATTTGGTTATGTGTCCATAAAATATAAATAGTGCAACAAAATAGCTAATTAAAAATCTCCTAATTAGACTATGCAAACAACTGAAATGAAAGATGTGATTAGAATATAAGGTGAATTCCAAGATTTAAATAAGGTAAAATGAAGACACTATATGCACAACAAATAGAACTAGGTCAAGAGTGTCAAGCTAGCACTATTGAAAATAGGGTCTGAAAGACCTAATAGGTTGACCTAGTTGTTTTAGATAACAAATAAGACACATAACTAGGTTGACCAGGTCGATCTAGTTAGCTATGTAGAGGTAGTTTTAAAGGCTAGAAACTTGAAAGGAAAATACAAAAATAGAGAGATACAAAAGAATATAAACTCACCTTGATGGTTTAGAGATAGAATTTGTTTATCCAAAACCTACAAATTAGGTTAAGCTGGTCGACTGAGAAGTACAAAAATTTGCTAAAAAGGTGATGAAAATGCACTAGGTCAACTTGGTCAACCTAGTTGGTTAGATTAGAAGCTTGGAAATGCACTTGGTTGAGTTGGTTGACCTAGAGGATGATTTGAAAGTCTAGAAACTAGAATCTATACAAGGTTGATCTGATTGATTAGCCTATATAAAAATTGCTACAAAGTGACTATAAATACACTAGGTTGACCAAATTGACCTAGTAGGCTAAATTAGTATTCTAAAAAGTGTTGAAAACCTGTACTGGGTCAAGTTGGTCAATCTAGTTTCCTATTCTTATGCACAAAGAAAAATAAAATTGGGTCAATAGAATTGAACCAGTATGTCAAAATATATGATAGATATAATGATAAAGTAATGACATAAATGAAATCAAATTGAATAATTATAGAAAGGGTTTGATTCATGTTAGGTTCACCAGAATGTATGCAATCATAATTGCATGATGTGAATGAATTAATCCTATATTGGATAAGATAGATCACACCTACACTTCTGATTGGGGATATACTTGTTAAGAAAGATCATGACCAATATGGGGATCTGCTAGACCCGATTAGGGGATCACTTATATCCATTATCACAACACATCATGCTAGGAAAGGTTCTAAAGCCTACAGTCTAACACAATTGCATAACAAACCTAAAATATTCCAATTATTTTATGTTCACTTATGTAATAAATAAGAAAGTAAACTATTATAATAACAAGAAAATTAAACTAATCTAGTGCACACCAAAGCTTGTGGCATAAAGTGAGGGTTAGAACAAAATAAATAAACAACAACTAAACTAAACATGCATATGAGACATATACTCATGTCAATGTATACAAAATCCTAATACATGGAAGAGAAGAATACATATTGCATTATCTATCTACTCTTATAAAGGAGAAATATAGTTATGAATACTTACCTTTGAAGATGAACCTTCTGAGTCTCAACCTCTCCCTTTTCCAAGGTGCTTCACAAGAGATTATTGTGGCTTATAAGGATAACCAAGATAAACTAGCTCTAGAATAAAAGACCTACCTAAGCATCAAAAAGACCTCTCCACAAGATAATAATAGAGCTCTAAAATAAAGTATTGAACCCTAAAGATTTATTCCCCAAGTAGAATTTTCAATATGTAGATGTTTGTTAGCACTTCTTCACTTAATTCTTCACTCTCTTTTGACTCTTATGAAATGGTTCTAAATGACCTTATATATATAGTAATATCTTGCCTAAAAAGTATTTAGACATGTCAATTATACAAAGTTGACTGGGTTGACTTAGTAAATTCTTAGGCTAATGCTTAAAGTCTATGCAAGGTCAGTTGGGATGTAAACAAGTTAAAATAGCAAAGATGTCCCTAAAATATACTAGGTTGACTACGTTGACCTAGTGTACTGAATAGGTAAAAATTTAAATAAGGAAATAAATGAAGGAATAAATCATGATAATGACTAGAATGGATAAGAAAGAGAAGAACAAGCCTAAATTTCATGGTTTTAAGGAGCTAGTGTTTAGATAATAGGTGGAAAGAAGAACAATAATCTTATGAAGCACTGATGGTCTACCCACCCCTTTCCTGATGCTTTTCATGTGTCTCTTATATAATATTTTACATAAATAATTTTGGTACCACCACAATATTTGAAACAATTCCCTTAGGCATTTCTTTTTGTCATTTTAGGATTTAGCTGAATAACCAAACATAGTGGAAATGGTCATCTCATTGTAACAAATGTTTTGACATTAATTTCATCCAAGTTTTCTTATATAATGGGATGAAATTGAATAAAATATTCCTTGTCTCCCCTAGCTATTAAAAATGTGGAATTTTTATAATTTTGTGTTCTATATACTACTGTGGATATTTTCTTCTCATTACAAGGTGTCTTTTATCTCTCCTCATTACTAGTGAAGCTTTCTAGGATTTTTTTCAAGTCTAATAGTGAAATCATATTTTAAAATGGAATTTAAATTTTATTTAATCATTAACTTTCCAAATTTTATTTTGGTGCATTCCCAATTCCCTGTATTTCATTATTCATCCAATGGCCATGAAAACTCCTATATATGGATTTTGCCCCATTCCAAATATAATGACAATGTTAGTTTCACCTTTTGATGCACATGTTTTAATTTTTGGATAATAGCATATTTTAGGTCTTTATTTATACTCTATTTTTTATTTTTTTGAGCCATTTAACTTTCTCATTGGTAGGTTCATCTTTTTTATCTTCACCTTTATTTATAGTTAGCCTATTAGCTCGAACCCGTACACTATTTTGCATGTTAGTACCCTAGGATACTAGCTGTGGGTTACCTTGAGACTTTTAAAAATATATAAATTATGCTTTCCACAATGATTTTGTGTATCCCTTAGCTACCTATATCCATTTATATAATTTAGATTCATCTCATGTAATATCTTTCTCCTTTTAAACTACTTTTTAAGTTCATTATCCTTGCTTGGCTTGTGCCTCTTTGGGGACACCCTATGGTAGTATATTCCCTAATTATTTATGTCAATAGTTTATTTTATTTTATTTATACATTAAAATATTATACTAAAATATTATTTTCTTATGCTCTTATAGGTCTCATAAAATGATTGACTAGTCTTAGGGATATTAATCTCAGCTTTATGTGTTGATATTTATTCCATTTTTTACATGTTCTAATTTTGTGAAATTTTTTGTATGAGCCTTTAGTGTTGGTTATAATACTTTAATTTCAATATATATATTTTTTTCTATTTCCATATGAATATATTATTCACTATCCACACTATTTAGATAGTCTCCCATTGATTGCTTGCCATGCCCTTAACCTTCGTCTTGTCTCATCTTTTGGTGGTGATTCACACTAATGATAATAGTCAAGGAAACCCAATACTTGTGGTTGTTTCTTGGACTATTAATTACTCTTACATAAACATGATTTATATTTATAGTTTTTTATATCTAGTGAGACTAATAATGTAGCTGATTATCACATAATAAATATAACTTTAGATAATGCCTATGTACTAGGATAATCATATCTATATTATTTATTTGACTCACTCTTGGAATTTTAAAAACTTATAAATGTTTTTAATGCACTTAAAATTGAGTTTTTTCACATATTTGAGGCAATATGCAATTTTATTTCTCATTTTGAGGAATTATATATTACCCACGATACTCAATTAGAGAATAATAGAGATAATAAATTTGTGAATGACATCTTGGACCATAATTAATGATCCCATTATTTATCCCCTTGAAGTTTTTAGAGCAAAAAATTTGAATTACACTTTTGGGAGCATAATTACCAACACTTCAAGTAAGTACAAGTATGATTTTTCATTCTTCTCACATTTTTTGTTTTTTATAGGTAATTTGAAGTCTTGTCTTCTTATGAATGTCAACTAATTGTACTTTTAGGGAATATTTAATGTGTATTTTACCATATTCCTTCCTATGATTACATATCATCTCCCTATACCATCTACTTGACATACCATTGATGATTATGTCTTAGAATTATCTATCAAGAGAGGGAACCACTTATTTAGCCTCTCATGTACCCTTATACATCTAGGTCATGAATTTTAAACTCATGACCTATCCAAATTTTTTATTATAAACTTATATCCTAGTCATATATTTATATTTTATGTCCATTGGAATCCATATAATTCTTAAAATTATTAAAAAAAGGCTTATTTGGCCAATTTTCATCCACACTTAGTTCTCTATACTTGATTATTTGGTTGTCATCTAGTATTATTTATCATATACTCAAATATTATATCTTGGATGATCATTTTATCATATAATTGATACCTTTTCATACTAATATTATTTATTTTTTTGCACTTTATTTGTGCATTCCTCACTATCGATCACTCTCACTATGAATAACTTGATTGAAAATATCGATTATTACATATTTCATTAACCTTAGACTCTTTGGATTCATCTCCATGTCAAATTAGATATTGATTTGTTTAAGGTCTACATGTATAAATACTTGTAGGTTACATACCCTTATCCATCTCATCCATGACTATAAAATATTATATATTAAGTTGGTGGACTTACTATAATAATTAAGTGTGCTGATAGGAGGGCATATTACTAGACAAGGTGAAAACATAACTATTAAGATTTGATAGACTATTAAGGTAATATTTATATGTTAGGTTATTATAAATTTATAAATAACCATAATGTTCACTTTGAAGTAGCATGATTTTTCATCAAATTTTAATTTTAGTCTAAATTATATTACTTCTAAATCATCATTTCCCTTCCAAAATTACACTTTGCTTAGTAAATGACACTTTCTCTTTGAAAAAAACATGTTTTAAATTTAAAAATTAGACTTCACTTCAACATATTATTAATTTCATTTCTATTTTTATGATATTATAGATATTTCACTTTATTCAATTTAATAGTTTGGGAATTTATGTCTAACACTTACCTAGACATTTTTGATTCTATCATTAAGTCCATGTAAGCTAGAAAAAACTAGATAAAGGCATTAGGATTTTTATTATTTCTCTTTAATTTCAAGTGTTTTATGTTCTTAACTTTTTTCAAACCCTTTTTACTTTTTTGGATAGTTATAAATATAGTCTTGTCCATAAAATGTCAATATTTTCTAGGTTTTTAGTATATTTTTTTATCATATTGTAACATTTTTGCTCCTATACATAATTTTTTCCCATTATATAATTATCATGCCATACTTTATATCTTATATTATAAATCCCTTGGCCCCACCTAGCCATGTATTTATTTTTAAAGGGTGACTTATATTTTAGGAATTAAAGTATTAGTTCACAAAAGAGATTCTATTTAAGATTCTCAAAATCTTATTACTTCTTAATTCACATAAACAAACCATATTTATTTATTAGCTCTTCATTTGGTGTTGCAAGTTTTTCTAAGTTCTTATATAAATTATGGTAATATCATATATTTACTAAGAATGTGTAAACCTCTATTTATGTGTATAGGGATTACAATTACACAATAATGGATATCATTGTAAGGTCCAATAAAATATATTCCTTCTAAACAATATTCCTAAGAAATGTTCTAAATGATGCAACATTGACATATTTCTTTTAGTTTATATAATTTTTTAATTGTATATTTCAAACATAAATAATTTTATTTATTATTGTCCCTTATTATCCCATAAACTATATAATCATCCAAGTGAACATGTAGGAACTTATGGATAAAGTCCTTGAATGACTCTATCACTATGCATGAGAACACAATTAGAGCATTTTTTAAGCCAAATGTAATAAAGTAATAAATTAAGGACCTTAATTATATGGAGAGATTAGTAATTTTATAATCCTCATTTACAATTTAGACATGATGATATCCTAAAAATCTAGTGATAATGTGTAAATCTCACAACCAATTACCCCTCCCAAGATCTCCTTGATTAATGGTGTGGGAAATAGATCATTAACATAAGATTAATTTTATGTACAAATAAATATAATTCAAGTATATTTATTAATATTGATTACCATTGGGATAATCTACTTGTATTCCTTAACTAGATATGTTACCCTTGTAGGAATAAGTTTATTTATTTTTTCTCACTCATGTACACAAATAAGACTTATTAGAAACATTGATCTAAAATACTCTTTAAGTTATTAACAGAGATATAAATAAAAATTGTATGGGGTATTTACCTCATTAATGATAAATCCCCAATTATATTTTTTTATAAATTAAATAAATTGTCTTATGTGGGGTTGTTATATGATTAGGTACTTCAATGAATTTAGTGGTTATTTTTCTTGAAGGATATTTATGGCCAAAAATTTATATTATACAACTATCAAGGAATTGTTTTTCCTTGGATTATTTTTATATTTATTTTATTTTATTAATAAATTTACTTATTTTTTTGCATCCCACATTTTTAATGAGTTTCCTTAGGATTTGTACATAAATAAATATGAATGAATTTTAAGACTAAGTATAAGGATTGTGTGGGGTATACATATATGCATGGTAATGTGTAATTATTATATTTTTTACATAATAATTAGAATAATATTTATGGTTGGAAAATATTATATGTAAAAAAATACTTCAAACAACATACAATGATAAGATTTGTACAAATATAATTATAAGTGTCACAGTAGATAGAAAGAAAAAAATGATAGTGAGATGGAAATGAATAAAATGAGAATATATTATAATATTAATATAATATTTTAATAAATCAATTTAATAAACTTAAATATATCAAAATATAATGAATAGGTCATTGGGTAAAATCTATAAATGAGACCTGGACCTCTCATTTAGGATAATTTGTTAGGTCATACATTTTTATAATTGATAAAGTTACACATTTTTATAAATTATAAATAATTTTCTAATAAATTTAAGGATTAATTTATGCACATAAGTAAACACACACATGCATTCACATGCACACGCGCTATGATTGATTAATGAAAATAAATAGTTTACTACTTGTTGGTTTGTTTTATAGGATAGGTGTGGGTTTAATGATATGATTTTTTGACATTTATGTTATGTATTCCTTTAATCTCTATAATATTAACAATTATGGGGTTTAGGTGGTCTTTCTTATATCCTATAATGTTCCAACATTTTTTGTTCCATTGTTGATACCATATCTACTTATTTTATGGGCATCAAGGTTTTTTATGTAAATTAATATCATTATATAAAATGTTAAGGCATATTTTGAGGAAAAAACATTGCATTTTATGGAAAAAACACTAATCCATGATGATCAAAAGACAAAGTAGTGGAAAGGTAAATATATTTATATTTAATTATATGACATCTATTGGTGTGATTATCCATAACAATTTTATGATGGCCATATATATATATTTGAATGATCATAGTATAAATTTATGGATATGTTATGCTTATAAATATTATAAACTGAATAAATTATAGGGAAAAATAAGAGTTGGACACATGTTGTGTATGTGTGGTGGATGGTTGATATAATCAGCTACATACTACAATTTTTATTAACTTTTATATAAATCTATATAATATTTGATAAATATAATACCACTCTAGATTAATATGATAATGTTTCATTTTGGCATCAAAATTTTGACAATGTAAGTCCAAAATACTATGTGTGGGACAAGTGGATAATAGGTTGGAGGAGAGTAAAAACCTGGCAAAAATTGAAGGGGGAAGAATCCCCTAGGGAGAATACACTTTAAGTGAAATGGAATGAAGAATAAGAATAGAATTTGAGAGGAGGGATACCATTGTTAATCTTTAGGATTTAAAGAAGAAGACAAAGCTAATTCATATGTATATTATGAAGACCATACAAAGGAGAGGATATAATATTAGTTTGTTCAAAGGATAAATATGCTCCAATGAAAAATTAGAGATGTAAAATGATAAACCCTAAAGAAAATAAGTTATAAAGTAAGCATTTATTACAAAAGTTAAAATGGAAAATGAATGATAAAACTTAGTTATATATCTAGTCCAAGTTGAAACACATGCATATGTTAATAAATAAGATTATAATGTTGTTTATTTACTGTACTTGATACTGATATAATATTTTTTTTAAATAGAAAGTGATAATTTTATAGTAATGAAATTGATACCAATAAAGTTAGTAGGTGGTAGTATGAAGGTTGTATAGAAAATACTATTTAGTTAGGTAGTGACGAACCAATGATTAGGATGATTATAGTATAAGGATCAATAAGTTTATTAATTTGTATGATGATATTGGTAATCAACCGAATAATGAATGCATACTAATCTCCACTTAAATTAGGTGCAGGTCCTATGTTGAAAATTTTAGTAGTGATTATGGAAACACCACTAGGATGGAGTATTGAACCAACACAAACTCAACAAACATCACCTAAAAAAATAATTTATGAGATACCAATAAAATTTATATTGTACATGGGTATAAAATATACATTAGAATATAATCATAAATGTGATATTATATTTCACATGAAGGGAATGATTCCTCCAAACATGAAATGTAGTCATTTTACAACATTATGATATATAACACAAAATTGGTATATGAATATTGAAGCTGCTTATTTTGTTGTGTATTTTAATTCGTTGAAGGATTAATTTTTTAAATGAATTTCATATCTAAAAAATCAAGAATTAATAAATTTCATATCCAAAAATTAAAGAATTAATTTTTTTGGATATAAGTGAGATCAATAAATACCCAGTACAGAGTGTGTTTGTGCATATGATTTACATTATATAGATTTTTTATCCTAAACATCCTTTAATATACACCCATTTTAACAAGCATAATGGTTGTTTGGTGGAATATTGACATCATTTATGTG